>VWZN01017017.1:1190901-1266047 GCA_013396955.1 Regulus satrapa
TAAGTTAAAAAAAAAAAAACAAAACAAAAAAAAACCCCTTGAATTATTTCTGTGCACCATATGAATGACATAAGTTATGAGGTCTCTGATGATATTTGGAGGAAACTCCCAGAGGAGAGATCTCACTGCTTTATAGCTTACTAAAGCATGAGTGAGGCTATGGAAGGATTTTTTAAAAATTATGTATAATTTTGAAAACTTTACCATACCAGACATAGAAAAAGAAATGCAGCATTTCTCAGTTTCTGGGTTGGCTCATGCTAGATGCCATAAACATTTTTAGATTAATTTGCTGATAAGCATGTATGCTTTCTTCAAATGTACTTCTTGTAAATAGTATTTACAACTCCACATTTATTAATGCATAAAATTGTAAAATCTTTCAAATTTAATCCTCAATTTTTAGCATTCATGTGCTGTCTTGATATTGTCTTTTGTTTATATATGAGTCTAGTAGTTGGAATTTACTGACTGTTACTTTTAGAGCTTGTTTTATAAAATTGATCCTGACATTAATTTAGGACTTCGTTGCTTTCTTCTCTGTTGTTTTCTGCCTATTCTCATCTTGAAGACAAAATACAAAGTCTTCAATTCTGGCTGGTGGCATCTTTGTAAGGAATGGGGTGTTGCTGTAGTCTCATAGGTATTTAATTGATTTTAGTTACTCTGAGGAAATGGATCTTAGTGTTACAGCCCTTTGCAAGACACAATAGAACCTGAGATTTTTTTTCTTACTGTTGCTGAACAAATTAAATTCCCTTTCATCTCAGTAACACAAAGCAGGATAGTTATACCTCCTGGTCCTCTCGTATTCTGATTTCTAGATTTATTTTTGTTTGTCAGTGATACAAACAGTCTCCCTAGTGTCCCTCTCATCTCTCAGTGGCTAGAGCAGGGTTAATCCAACAATGCAATGAAAAGCCTGAGGGGAGTAGGAAGGTCCTTGGGAATTTGTATCTGCCTTCTAACTTGATTGTAACTCTAACTGGTCATGTCAGTTACCCTGTGGAACAGGGTCATATCTTGTAGGTGTTTCACCTGTTGTCTCCGCAATTGTATTTTCTCGCCACAAACCCCGAGTCTCAACTTTTCTGTAAATGAAGAAGTTGAGACTACTGGCAGCATCATCACTAGAGCATTCCAGGTATCTTAAAAACTGGTAACTGAGTTTAACGTGTATGGAATTTCACAGAGTAATTAAGTTCTCCCCCTGCCCCATTGTGTTTTATGAAAACAAGCAACTNGGACGTGTATAGAATTTCACAGAGTAAATGTGTTTTATGAAAACAAGCAACTGGAGAGGCAGGGATTACCATTATTGCCTATATGGGTGGCCGTATCGTTTTCATGGACATGACTTCAGTGTTGGTGGAGCCTGTACTCTTGCCTCTCAGGAAAGAATCTGAGATTTGTAAATTGCTCTGCATACAGAATGCGATTACTTTTGAAGTGTCTCCATGCCTTAATAGTCTGATTGTGTTAGACTTCAGCCTGTTATTTTAGCCTTCTTTCCTTGCTCAGAGGTGCTGAACTTTGTCTTTCACTGACAAGAACTATTTATATTATAATGTAGCTCCGAATTCAGTCCTTTCTTCTGAAAGCTTACTTAACTATGGGAAGGTAAAATGTATTCTTATATGAGTAACTAGCCAGCTAGTTTGTTGTCAGTAATGTAAAATTTAGTAGCTGAAGAGCATATAGTCAGATGCCAGGTAGTTGCATTGATCAGTGGTCAGACTCCTGCAGTCCTGGAGAGATGCTTAGCAGTCCACACTGGGCTTCAAGAGCCTTCATGTGTAGCGAGGCCAGAGGCAAGGCAGACATGTGCTTTCTTTCTAATAGTAGTGGAAAGGGTTATCTCATCCACTTTTCCAAAACTGCTTTCAGTTTAATCTTTTTCATTTTGATTACTCTCGCGAATTGCTCTTTCTTTACATCGTCTGTTGTCAAAATACAAAGTTCAGTTCTGAATGTTTCAGTGTATTAAGGGAGGCCAGTGTATTCTGCAGATGAGTCTTTGTCTCTAAACTCTTAGAGAAGACCCAGGAGGTAGTTTATCAGTAGTAGTTTATTGTTATCCGGCAGTTAATCGGTCAACACAAAAACATTTATTTATTTTTTAAAGGAGAGAAATGTAATACTCTGTTATATGGTTTTTCTCTATACATCTGTGTGCTAGGTCTTAATTACCCAACTAGAAAATGTACTGATATACTCTTAAACCATCTGTTTTTCCAATGTCATCACAAGTCAATTTCCTTTCCACTTCTCAGTTTAGTGTCATGTTCTTACCAAAGCTGCTGATAAATGAGATTAAGGATTAAAAATTTTAAACTTCCAAGTTTTTATTTGGATAGTTTGACTTAATAAATTAAAAAACCAAATCTTCCATGCTGCTGATGCTGAACATGGTTTCAATAAGGATGTATTTTAGTATGTATTTCTAAATGGAAAGTCTTGTGAGAAACCACAAAATCTGATTAATTCATGCTGTGTAAAATATAAAATCTTCAGTCTTTGGGTCTGAACTGGTATGAGGATACTAGGAGTTATAGATTATTAAATTTCAAATCTGTATTTTTACTGTGTGCTAATCATAGATACTTTAATTTTTTTAGTGGGAAAAAGTTTTTGTCAAATACTAATTTCCAACTTTCTTAATGAATGGCAATTACATATATGGATATAGGAGCATCTTCTTAGTGCCTCTCAACCCTAAAAATATTGATGGATTTTGAAAAGCAAAGTTCTGGGGATTTAGACTAAATGAGTGATTACCACTTGGTTGCCCCTCTTGCAACACAATGGCAGTAATTGCTTTATCTTTCCTTTTGTAGATAATTGTCATAAAATCTGATTTTAGGTGCAAATAATGTAGTTTTCCCCCTCTTACTTTCACAAGATGTTTCCTCCAGTATGGTTTTGTTTCAGTCCATGGAAAAAAAGCATTTCCTGTGATTGTTGTTTCCTCAACTACTGTGCCATTATTAGAAAATAAGTAGGGCAACTTGTGAGAGTGTTTAAGAATTTTCTAACTCTATTTAGATTATACAGGGTAGGAAAATTTTTTGGGGTTTTGAACCTGCAAATCACAGGTATTGTAAAATATCTTTTTTTTTTACTCTGATATGAAAGGGAGACACTATATTGGGAAAGGGATGGAGGAGAACTATGAAAGGAAATAGATACTCACAGGAAGTTGCAACTAATACAATTCTTTACTGTGATTCACACTCTAGCTTATTTCCTGGTAAGGCACCCATTCTTTCAGGGACCTGTATTTAACATTTGGTCACAAAAGTGGGATGTTCTCTGAAAATGTGGAGGTAAATGCATTCTCTTGCTTCTTTTAGAATACTTTGTCCTGCTTAGAGAATTAATTGTTTCAGCTTTGAGCGAGTTTTGTCTGTTCTTGATGCAAGAATAAATGCTGAATTGCATTATCTCTTAAGGGGTAGAAGGAGTTATTATGGTATAGCATCTGTATTGTGAAATAGTGTCTCTGGTAGGCAACTGGAGAGTGCTTTAGTTTGTGGATAGAGAATAGAATAATTTATCTGGATAACTGTAAATTGAGTCCTTAATTTATTTTTCGTACAGTCACTTTTGGTTCAAAATTCAGAATTTAACTAGGCATTCTGCAAGGCACAGACTGAAAAAGGGTTTGATGTAAATGAGTGTTTTGTAAGGCCAGCATTCTGCCTTATCTCAGTTATTACATTGATTCTTCTTTAGCCTTCAAATTAATGATGAGTCACTACCATGTCATAGTAACAACTGGAGCACTTTGCAATTTCTTTAAAACAGAAAAAAAAAATTCTCTCCATTTTATAGCCTCTGCATTCACAATTGCATAACTACTAAAAGGGGAAAGAGGCCTGGGATGAAGGCAAAAAGGATATTATTATATTTTACTTCATTTTTTTAGCTTTCTGGTACATGAGTACTGTGGCGTATCTGTCATATTCCATACTTGAAAGTCCTCTCCTCTGAGGAATGCCACTGTATGCCTCTTTGTCTGTCTCTCTGTTTTAACTGAGTGAGTGATGTTGTCAAATTTTTCTCCTTCAGTGTTGCCAAAGTATTTTTGAATAGCGTGGATGAAAATGGGACACACATTGTTATTCATTGTGCTGTAAATTGGCAAATCTCTGTTGAGCAAAGGATGCTTTCGTAACTGAAGCCTTAAGAATTCTTGGTTATTTTTGGAGCAGTGTATCTGGAAATGATGTAGCTAGATATAAATGTGCAATATTTGTATAATTGTATAATTTACACGTTTATGGAGAGGTGGTGGCCTAATTTATAATCAGGTTGATTTTGTTTTCTTTAGATAAACACATGTAGTAATATTGCCCTTTTATTTGGTGGCAGTCAAATTATTTGATTTTTGTCTTTTAGTGAGTCTTAAAGCATGTAAAATAAATCCTGTAGTTCTACATGTGGTATTTCTAATTATTTTTTAAAATTCTGTTCTTCTCCAACAGGAAGGAACTGGAGACATTCAAAGGTAAATTCTGTTCTTATTTTCTACCTAAATGTTTGTAAGAATTACAGTAATTTGTTCATTAAGTGAAACTAGGTAGGAACTTTTGCCTTTCTACATTTGACAATATTAATTTTATGTTGACCTGGCAGGTGTGGATTTTTCATTTTATGTATTTTCTTTGGGAGAGTGCTAAGTGGAGGGAGAACACAGATATTCTGTTGTCTTTTCTAGGTTTCGGAGATTCCCTTACCTAATTCAAGCCTCTCCCTTGGTGTTCAATTGTTGCAGTTAAGGGCTTTGTCTTCCACTAATTAATATCTTTTCTAGCACGGATATATTTTTGGGACATGTTTCCGGCTGTTACATGTTAGATTTGTCTGGCTGTTTCCAGGGAATTTTCACCGTATTATGTACATTTAATTTTTGTAGCTCAACTTGTTGGAGATAATGATATATCCAAATATTTGTCCAATATATAATGTAATGGTTAGAAACTCTATCATGTGCTATTGCTTTCTCTCTGCTACATACATGGAACACACAGTCCCATTTTCAGTAAATCCTAAACTGGTGCTTACTCTACCTACTGACATTACTGTTTGATCAGCCTGAGACTTGCTATTATGCCTTCGTTTGGATAGGATGTGACTTTGGGTTTGTGATTCTCATTCATTTATGAGAATGAAGTCAGGTGCATTGACTTCTGTCAATCAATTGTCTCTTGAAGTTGAATGGAGGGATGGAAATTTCTATCAGCTGCATTCCTTTGCCTTTTCAGTTCATTACTGTCTCATTTTAGTGATGCTACAAAAGGAAAAATAACAGTGACAGTAACAGATAAGCAACACATATTATGTAAAATGTCACTTTTTCTGTAACTTACCAAACCAACCCTTTTGTTGATTGATTTGACAGCTTTCAACATACAGCAACTCAATACAAAATGGAAGATAATGCCAGGCTCCTTCTGATCCAAAGCAAGTCAGTTACTTTGTAGTACCTGATGTTTGAGAGAGCAGTGAATCCTGGTTTTTTGTTCTTATTGATCAGGTGTTTTAAGTGAGCTTCTGGAAGCCAGGAGAATGGTTTCCAAAGTAATTTCCCTCTAGGGCCCTTGTCGTTTTAATAGAGACTTTAACGTTATTTGACAGTAAGTATTTTACAAAGACAGTTGTTTTGATGGAAGAGGAACATGCTAGCTGTGTGTTGATCTTGAAATTTATACCAAACTAAGCAACTGGTTCTGTAATGGATACGGGAGCATTCAGATTTCCAGTACTGCTTATGAAGGACTCGACTTGGTAGCCAAGAGAAGGCTGGATAAGCGTAGAGGGGTGAATCATGGAAAATGGATATTAAACATCTGTCAGCCTTATTTGTGTGGGTTTTTGTACAGTGAACCAGTGGACAAGCTTGTACCTGACAGAAGAGAAGAGGAGTAATAGATAAGAAAATTTCAAGAATGATCTTGTCATGTGAGTCTAATTCCTTTCTAGGAGATGACAACAAGAAGGTTTAAAATAAACAGTAGATTCAGTGTTTTCATGTTGGCAGAAACTTTCACTGTTTTGCCTGATGTTTCTGAAGGGATGGTTTTTCCCAGGACATTTGAATTAAACTACTAAAAATCCAGGTGCACAATTGATGGAAAATACATGCTTGGAGGAAATGTTCTTGGGTTTCTGACTTACTAAGTTCTCAGATCTTGGAATTTGTGCTGTCAGCCCAGATTGTAAAGTAGAGGTATTCATTATATTAGCTTCAGTCAGTCTTTTTCTGGCCTTTTGAACCCTGCATTAGTGTCTGGCATATCTTTCATTATCTGGAGACACGGAGAGTAGGAGATTCCTAGCTGTGAAGGCTTCATTACACAATGGCAGATGCATCGGTTCTAGGACAGCTTTGCCCAGTCTAACTCAGGGCTCCTACTTGAGTTTTCTGTTTTGAGCTGCTTCCAGGGCTCACTAGATTTTGGCAAAAATGTTCTGTCACTTGGTTAGCTTTAGTTCCAGTTGATGAAGCATAGTGAGATAACTCTGTGGATGTCCATAGGAATCCTGTCACAGAGGAAGGAAAAGGCAGCAGCAAGGGTAAGCAGTGTGTCCTAAGGTAACAGCCTAGCACTGTAATCTAAAAAGCCAGGAAAAGTTGGTTCCAACTGTAACATGTTAAGTAGTTGAGTAGATGGTTCTTTACATTTTTATATTGCAAGTCTAAACTACATCCTCAATTAATTTGTCTTTGCATAACTGTCCAGAGTGAAGTGTCTTCCTCAGCAATCTGGTCATGAAATACCCAGTGCAGGGTCTAGGAAAGACGAGCTGTTTAAAATACCTTCCTATACACTTGCATCTTTTAATACATTTGCACTTGAAATCATTGTACATTAAAATCTGTTCCAATGGAAAAACCCGAAATGCCATTTTTTATAATAGTAACTTGTTATTTGTGAATTTAAATACCATATGCTAAAAAAGTAATAGCTTCCAGGACATCAAGATGGTAAATGTCTTGCATAAAAATATCTTTCATAAAGATACAAGATCATTCTATCTGAATATGCAGGAATTAAAGTACCACGAAAAACTTCCTTCAATATGTTTGCTAGAAGGGTTAAAAGAGAGTTGCGTGCACTTATTTCAGTCCAGATGCAGTTCTCATGTTCACCAGTGATGAGTTCTTACACCTTGCTCAGGATAGAAAGTAAGTTTTCCTGGAATTAACAAACGGAATGGTCTTGTCTGAGATTCAAAATAGCGCAGCAGTAGAAACTTGAATTCTGTTATGTATCCCATCAGTTGCAAAATGAATACAGAAAAAAAATGCAAATTTTGTGTTGACATTAACCCTGAGATTGTAGGTATGCCTCACAAAGCTGTTGGGTAGCTTCACAGACCTCTCAAATCTGTTTTAAAATTTTACTTACCTGGAGTTTCGTGGATGTGTAAATACAAACAGGTAAACAGGTGTGTAGTCTGTAAATTTGTGAAATATTCAAATGTTTGTAACCTTAAAAACATTTTAAGTACCCGTGTATATAGCTAGTATTTATTTTAATATTGAAGCAAAATCTACACAACCAAGAAATGGAATTGCTTCTGGTTTCATTTACAACTTCCCACTGTGTGTGCCAAGGTATAAAGTGGTAATTCATTGATCTGATAAGTATATTCTTTGGAGATACCAGGTGTTATCCAGAAGGGGCCCTAGCAAGGAATGTACATATGCCAGTTTGCAGCATTGAAAAATGTTGAGAATCCACTAAGTCTCTTGCTCGTTGATGTTGGTACCTTTAAGGAGAATGTAATACTACTTTAAGAAATTATGAGATTTATTTTGTATTTGTCAGTGTTTAAGAATTTGTTTCTGCCATTTGCATGTTGCTATTGCAGTATGTACTCTGTTTCATTGTGGAGAATAGATTTTACTGTTCTTCCTTTGGCTTTAAGACTTATTTTTACAGGCATTCTCCTTTGTTGTTTGCTGCACCTACAGTGTGCAGGGGCAGGACAAACCTTCCCAGGTTCTCTTATTTCAGCCACAAGGGTTTTCTATTACAGAGTAATTGAAATTGATTATTATTTAATAATTTGTGATGCTGAGAAAGTGAAGGTTAGAAGCTTTCCTGCTTTTTTGTGTTAAACATCTCCCTCGGAAGTAGGCAGAGAGTGAGTGTGTGATGTCTTTGTTGACACTGCTGCAGCACTGGCGTTTGTGTACCTGAAGTGTGAGGACAGAACATCTCGACGGTTGTCCAGTTCCTTTTCTTTTTTTAGTACTTTATCTTTCAGAGGTCTTTGCTGTACAAGATGAATTTATGAATGGAAGCATTGGTATGCTATATGGAGTAGCCTGCAAGTTTTTTCCTAGTGTGCCCCAATTGCAGTCTTGGGAAAACTGCTTGTAGGAGATGGCTTATGCTCTGTGCTGTCCTGTCTTGGCTGAGACTCACAAAGAAGCTAAAAAAAAGTGTTCTGTTCTGAATCTTGGCAATTTCTTGTAATAGTAGAGTTTATTTTAGTTGATATTTGTGTGTGGTTTTGATCTTAGTGTTTGATGGATTGTGCTCTTGCCTTGTTTAGAAGGGTATCATTTTCATCTTAGAGCTGAGAAACTGGAAATTAGATAGCACATATGTGGTTATTTGCTCCTGATACTTGAAACCTAGTGCATTTAGGACTGCACTGGGATTTCAAATCATTCCATCATCCTTCTAGGTACCATTTTTTTCATTTATTTTTTTCTTTTTTGAGTTAACATTCTTTTAGTTCCAGAGCAGCCAGGATTGTGTAGTAAAGAGTTACAGAATAATGTTAATCTCATTAGAAGATGGAAGAGTGGAGCAGATAATGGGGTAGGTAATCAGCAGTGAGAGAGTAGGAAAAAAAAAAGAGTTTTAAAAGTAGTTGAATTGCACAACAGTAATAATATATGCTGTTGAGTTTACTTCTAATTTATCCAAATAAGAGCCCTATACATGATAGATTTTAAAATTGTTTGTAAAAGTCCCTCATTAAAAGTTCAGGATGCAGTGTTTTGAGTTCATTTCTAGAAAGAGAGCTAAAGCACTAGAGGCTGTTTAGAGATCAGCAACACAGCACTTTTGGACAATGAAAGGTGGCAGCAACTTTGTAAGGGCAAATATGCACATGGCTTCGGCTACTGAGTCATGCATATTTCTAAGCTTTAACAGGATTAGTTTCATTCAAGCTCAGGGAAACAGGTCATATGACCATTTTCAGCACTTCTGTTTACAATACCGCAAAATATGTTTTCAGCCTTTTGAATTAGAAGTCTCTCCCAAACAAGATCTGATCAGTTTTAAGAGCTTTATCAAAATACTCCTTGAGAAACTGACCTGTGAACTAAAGAGGTGTTTTTTCTTGCTTTTGCCTTCAAGGTTAAGTCATTGGGTCACTTTTGATATGCAGATTTTTTTGTCATCCCTATTCATGCATCTGAGATGCTGCTATTGAAATTGCAGTTTTCCAGTCCTTTTATCAGGAGCTTATGTATGTTTATAGCCAAACTTTAATTTCCTGACTTTTGCCGTTCCCTCTTCTAGGAGCACACAATAGTTGAAGCAGTCTGTTGACTCCATCTCTTTGTTCTCCATTTTTTGAAATCTACTCACTTTAACAAATAGTATGTCAAACTGATTTTTTTTTTTTTAATCCAGTCTAGGGATCCTCTTTATCATGCTGAGTTTTGATGGCTGTCAAAATAAAACTCCTTTTTCTTACTCTTCATATTGCCTTCCAGATGCATGAGTAATATGCAGTGGAGGTCTTTACAGCTCTTGGTTGAGAAAGCTCATACATTCAGTGACGTAGCTGCTCTTGAAGTTGAGCTGTCATTTTAAGCACATAATCCTGTATATTTCTTCTGAGCAAGAGTAAGATGACATGGTAGAAATTAATTCCAGCCACATGGAGTTCAATTACTTTAACATTTCTGTGGTCCAAAACTTCAATATTTAAACCTTGTAGCACAGACAACTCTTGCTTTGTCATACCAGAAAACAGCTGGGAAAGAATTGTTAAATTCTTTTGTGATAAAGCTAAAATGGAATAAAAATTCAGATCTATATTCAGATATCAGGTGGTTTCCTCATTATTTTGCTATGAGCTGAAAATATCCTGGTAGCTTTCTAGTTAATACTGTGTTTTATTAGCTTCTTTCCCATCTGGGCTAAAGAAGAAGAGCGTTGTAGCTTTGGATGCTCTGTGTTTGTGGCAAGAATTGGCCAAGACTCTTATATATGATAACCATTCTCTAGGGAACAGAAGGATTTGAGACTTGGGCACTTTTGGTCAAACTTTGAGTGAAAAGCCAATAAGTTTAACTACTTCAGTCTTCCATTTTAGTGTAATAGGATGAGACAGATGGAGGAGGAAACAAGATTCTGAATGTCTTTATAACTATTTTGCTTTTAGTGTTTTCAAGTTTGCAGAATCTTGCATCTATTTAACTCTTGAGATAGGTTTTTGCAGATTCTAGGTCTGTGTCTAGCTTTTTGTGTTTTCTATTTTGGCTCCTTATTTGCCTTCCTTGTAATGGTATGGCCTTAAAATCAAATCTTTTAAAAAATAGCAATTTTGTTTTAGAATCCTTTTCAACAAAGGAATTTAAGCAAGGTTCACTCTTGGTCTTTTACTTGTTTCAGTCCTCCCCAATAAGTAATTGAATATTTATATTGAATCAACTGGGCAGATACTACCAACACTGAAATGTATGTATGAGCTTTCAAATGTACATTTCTATTGCCCACAGGTGGCTGAGTTGCCCACGTCTGATTCTATTTGGCTGAGTTATCAAATTTAATGGCATACTTTGAGAACTTGTTCTCTCTATGAATGCATACCCAGGAACAGTGGAAGTTTTCAGTTTTCTGGGATAATACACAAAAGCAATTGCTTATCTCTTACTGACCCTCTGAACGTGAGAGTTTATTCTCAATTGGCAACACAAACTGAGCATAGGGTATTATTGAAAATGTATTAGCTGCTTTTGCCCAAGCAGCAAAACATTTCCTGGATTAAGACTGGGAGTGAAGCAAACTAGAATGGGTAATATCTTGTGTATACATTTATTTTGCAGATTTCTGGAAATAAATTTATCTAATATGTTAATAAGCATCAAGTCTTCAGGACAGACAATATTTTCTATACAAGAAATAGAATTTAAATTTCCTTGGAAGAGGAAAAAAAGGGGAGGTTTGGCATATTTCAACTGTAGAAACAAAATTATCTACAATTCTACCTTTGATTACTGCAGCAGAAAGCCAGTTTCCATTGTGCTTTGCCCAAAGGAGGGTTGCACTGTCAGCTGACTCATTATATAATGGTTTGGGCTTAAAGGGACCTAAAAGATCATCTAGTTCCAAACCCCTGCCGTGGCTGGGGTGCCACTCACTTGCCCAGGTTGCTCAGAGCTCCATCCAACCTAGCCTTGGACACTTCTAGGGATGAGGCATCTACAACCAGTCTGGCCAGCCTGTGCCAGTACCTCACCACCCACTGAGTAAAGAATTTCTTCCTAACATCTAATCTAAATATGCACTCTTTAATTTTAAATCCATTGCCCCTTATCCTGTTACTGTCTTCCCATTAAAAAAATTTTTGTAAACCCACTTAACACCACAGTGATATCTCTCTGAAGTCATCTCTTCTCCAGGCTGAAAAACCTCAGCTCTTAATAGTTTGATATGATGAGAAATTATTTTCTTTTTGCTCATTTTTTTATTAGCTTTCCACTGAGGAGGTGAAAACAGGGCTTTTTTTGGTAGTGTCAATACAGCCTTGGGTTGATCTTAGTGATAAAATGGCATTCATTACTAAGGTGGCTATATATTGAAAAAAGGCCTGAATTTTCAAAGCTGTAAATAGGGAGTAGGATTTCTAAAGGAAAATCTTTTCTCAGAAGGCTGCTACAGAGACACCAGATTATTTATGGGCAAACTAGATAGTCAGATTTCTTTTAAATAAATAGCGTGTGCTATCGTAACTTAGCTGATAGAAGATAAATTTTAATTTTGTTACTTCTGCCATAAACCACTTCTGGTTTAATGCTTTAAATGCCTTTTCTTTTGTTTTGTTTGTTAGTTTGTTGTGGATTTGGTTATAAAGTAACTTTTTATGTTGCAGATTGATGGTGCAGTTTATAGATTATATGCTCAATTAGATTTCAGGATTTTGGTTTATGGCTGTTACCTGAAAGTAGCGTTCAGACAATGAATTACCATAACTCATAGAGTGCTGAAGTTGCTGATACTTCTGAAACCTTGTATTTATCAGATCTTTTTTTTAATGGTAATTCTGACTGGGTAAGGGTGAAGAACAGGACCCTTCCTTTCTGTTAAATTCTGCTTCATCTACATATACTTTTAGAGAATCTTGTGTGTTTTATTTCATGAGACACCCATATGCCCTCTTGTCTTTGCATTGCATTTGGAGGGGGCTGGTTTATCCTCCCAACAAATTTTAATAGTGATGCATTTATGTAGTTCTCTTTTTTCCCTTGGTTCTTATTCTTTTTGTAATCTAGTATTGCACTAAGTCAAAAGCCCTTTCAGAGGTCAGATGCATCACAACAAATTTGGCGTCACTGCAGCTTAAAATAGGATGCCTCATGTGTGTGCATGTGCAGCTCCTGTTGGCTGTGGTGGAAGTTTACTCTGTGTTGGGATCAGCCTTGCAGCATCTTGGTTTTGTGAGGAGTGGAGGAGGCCAGGGTAACAATAGGGATTTTCTTCAGCCATTGCCAGGGTGAATAGCAAACTGAGTAGATAATAGGGAACAATTTCATGGGAACATAAGTCCTGTCATACTCAGTTTATGTAGAAAAGAAAATATTTAGAATATTTAAAATATGTAATATTTTAATTGTCTCTAATGCTTAAATGACTGGAATGGAAAAAATAGAAGCCAGTTCTGTCTACAGCTCTAACTTGAATTCGTCCTTTAATTACCGAAGTCCAGACTGAAAGCAGGATTATCTCACGATTATATCATTCTTTTAATCTTTCACATAGATATTTCTGGTGTTATTTTCACCAGTTAAATAAACCCGAGTTGTGTAGGCCAAGCATTCTGGGTATTTTTACTTTTAATTGTGTCGATTGGAGAAGTATTTGTTATATAATTGCCTTTTTTCCCTACTCTGCATTTTGATAATTGTCACAGAGAAGGTTTGCAAAATGTGATCATTTTAAGTAAAAGAAAGGAATTGTTATGGCTATCCTGGTTTCTGGCAGCAATGCATACCCTCCTAAACTGAAGGGGCAACGTGTGCCAGTGTTCCCAATTCTGAGGAATGTCTTACAGTTTTTAAACATAAACGCACTGTTGTATAACTGCAGCATCACCAGACCCAAAGAGTCTGTCATATGCTGTTGCTGTATTTTTTTTCCTCAGCTGCATAACCTTTTTTTTTTTCAGTTTTTGATGAAAATGTGGCCTGGATATGTAATACAGAAAATTCCATTTTCAGTAGAGAATACTGTTCTAATTTATTTAAAAATCACATCCAAAGCTTTTAATATTTTATGTGTGAAGTAAGAATAGTATGTAATCTGGTTTGTGGGGTATCTGAGCTAAGCCATGTTTAAGTAAAGGCACTTTAAGGGGTGAACCTTGTGAACAGTGCCTAATAAAAAAAGAATTCAGAACCCTTCTGTCGCTTTCCCCTTGCTCCTGAATCATTTTCAGACGCTTCCAGCTCTCTGCCAAATAAACACATGCTGTAGCTGCGTGTCATCAGATTATATCCCGCTGGGAAGATTTCAGTCTCCGCAGCACCCCTTGGTTCAGCAGCGTGTGGTATCTTCCCAAATACATGCCTGCATTTCTGGTGGAGCCCAGCTGCTGGGAGCTTGTGCTCAGGTTCTGGGGAGGCGCTGAGTTGAAGTATCCATGTGTGTGCAGCTGCATCTGCGTGCGAGTGGCCCATCGGAAACTGCCCGTCGCGGTACCACTGCTTTGAAAAAGCAGCCTTCTGGCAAAGGTCTTTGTTCTGCATCAGTGAAGATGCACATCACTGGGGCTGCTTGGTAACCGGAGCTTTCACTTGACCAGTGCTGGGTTTCTTTTTACTTGCTTATTTCTTACTGCCATGTCATCTCCGGGAGGCACGGAGAATACACAGAAGAATTCACGTAGGTGGAACTTTATTATCATCTTTGTTATTTGTCACCTTAACTTGCCAAGCTAATGTAAAATGCAAAATGAAATTAAAGTTAGGTTAATTAATTTTCTCAGTTACCACCGTTGCCTGATTTGCAAAGGGTGTGCTGTAAATGACAGGTTAATTATCAACTTGATTTAGCAAATTTGAAAGGAATGGTGACTCAATGTCTTATTTTTTCAGGGCTTTTGTTTATTGCTTTGCTTTTGTCTGTCGCTTTGCATTATTGTTAAGGTAATATTAATCAGAATTAGTAAAAGAATTCAAATACACAGATATCTTGTTAGCTAAAATTCAAGCAGGCGTGTCTAAGGGTGGGGTGACACCAGAGGATGAGAGGAGACAGGATTATTATCTGAAGATAAAACCAAGAATAAAAAAATAGAGCAGTGAATGTTAGCATAAATAATCATGCTAATTTCCTTTAGATGAATAAAACAATAAGTAAATTTTAAAGATATATTTTAAATGAAAGAGCTAATGCTATTTACATCCATATAAGCCCCCTTTATCATATATTGTTAATCATGCAACCAATAACGTTTTTATGCTGTTAATTTGTAAGTAACGATGTTTAGAACTGTGCACTAATTGAAGTAGAAATAAAATGTAGATTTCTACTCTAATTCTTTTTATATTCTTTTACATGAGCACTGGAAGGATTATTTTTCCTGTTACAATTCACGTGGATTTTTTTTTTCAGTGGATGTCCAAGACTGAAAGATAAGAGTAAATTGAACTATTTGCTATTGTAATAACCTGTTGGAGCATGTCTTTATCAAGATTCTACCTATGAGTTGTAATTTTGACCACTGAAGTTGGTATTTTTGTTAAATTATTACGTGAAGTTTAATATTTTATTTTAAGCAATTCATCTGACACGGGAGAACTCTTTACATTTGTGTTGATTAGAAATACTTAATTTGTAAAAATACTTGTTTTCCGTAAGTCTAGTCAGAGCAGTTGATTGTTTACTTAAAGATGGCAAAATTTACCCTCTCTTCTAATAAATGTGGTGTGACTACTGTGCACTCAAAATTGTGTAGGGTTGCAAGCTATATATATATATGTATATATATGTATATATATGTTTATATATATATATATATATACACTACTGGTATAGTCCATAATCCAAAAATTAACTACTTTGTGCATATTGGCAGAAGTTGTCCCTCTTTACTTGTTCTTGTTTTCTTGTTTCCTGAAATTTCAGTGCAAGTATGAGCAAAGAGGTGCACATCCCAAGTATTTATTTTTTTCCTTATTTATCATCGTATCCTGGACAGTAGAACAGCTGTTCTGTGTGTGGGGTGAGGGCCAACCTTGGAGTTATATAAGGATTAGAATATGAAATCGGGGAATATTTTGAAGTGTAAGCCTTAGCAATACGACTCCAAGTACTTCTGGGACGAGGTAGCAGAAAGTAGAATCCTTAATAGGAGCATTAATACTGGGAAAGTTAACACCCCTATGGTAACCAGGATTATTCTAATTTTTTAAAATCACATTTTCATCTCTAGTTTGGTGACAGGAAAAGAAAGTAATGCAAAACATGTTTAATGATGATCTCTTTTCTCACCACCTATGTAGGCTACAGTTAATGACAGGTTAAAAAATACTCATGTACTTACTTTTAAAATCTCTAATAATACCAGCTGTAATGCTTTTGTGCATTTGGGGTGCTGAAAGACCCCAAATGCTGTAGGCTCTCACTGCCTGTGACTTTATCGTGGTGCAAATGAATTTTTGAACAGTTTTATAGTGACAGTATTCTTTCTTTTGGCATGCTGCTTCTATTCTATGTTAGAAATGTAACTGTAAGGGCAGACTTTTCATCAGTTTGATTTGTAACTAAAAAAATGTGCAGCAATAGATTGTACACTTTTTATGTTTCTCCATATGACACCGTTTCTTTCTGTAGTGGTACTCTAAATATGATACTATTCTGGTTCTTAGAGTGTTCAAAATAGTAGAATTGTTTTAAAAGCTGCAGTAGAAATAATTTATTCCTTCTTTATAGCATGTTCTTACATAAATCTGAGCCCCGCCTTTCCCAGCAGTGTGTTACTGAACTACTTGTTCTGCTCAGGTTCCAGTGATGTGTGTGGATGGCTGAGGTGTGCATATGAGCATGTAGGAATTCTGAATGTTTCTCTACTCCATTCAGTAAATGGAACAAAAATATGGATATTTTGGTACACTATTCTGCCAGTTTTATTTGAGTCTTAGCTATGTCATGTGAAATTGTATCAAGGCAGTGGAGCTGAAAGTGTACAAACATAAGTCTTTGGTATTGTAGCTTACTTGGTGTCATTTTTCGGGGTGTATCTGTTTTTGCGAGTGAAATATTGTGTAATAAAAATAGATATTTAAAATGTGAGCTGTTTTTAAAAATCGGAAACACTTTTTAATAGGTGTATAATATTTCTAGATTGCGTATTCTGATAGAGTGTGTGAGTTAAGGCCAAAAGAGGTTAAGAGGCAGTTTTGACTCACTCATTGTTTCATTTTTAATCACTTGGTTACTCTGTGGATTAGGGTGAAATAAGAACCTTGTGGAGATGTCACTCAGCCCTTTTTTTTCCTTTTATGTAGAAGGCAGCTAGTGCTATTTTGATGTTGCATAAATGAGACTTGATCAAAACGTAGTTGGCTGTGTCTCATTTTAAATCAAACGGGAATGGTGCCATTTATAGGAATAAGCTTCTGTCTTAATTAGATGATTATGTAATCACTCCAGACCTTGCACACCAGCATTTCCATAGGCTCAGGAGGGTTTTTCCTTGATCATAATCTTAAATCCTTGTAGGTTTATTCTCTCTGGCTATTGAACGTTAAACTGGAAGTCCACGCCTTGTGGAGAAGACACACTGTACACCACAGAATTTATTTTTAGTTACCTTGTGCATTCACAAGGGTAGGAAATGAAACTGTGGTACTTGATAGGCTCAGGGTTTGCAGGTCACCAGCGATGCGAGAATTGCAGTTTTGATGACACAATGCCCTAAGCCTTTATTTTAAAGATTTACATTAATTTTAAAGAGCACCACGTAGTTACTCTCAGGTGCTGGGTAGTTTCTGTCTCTTGATGGAGAGCAGGGTCCTCAGGAGGGGCCTGCAGCTTCAGCTTCTGTCTCCACAAAAGAGAGTGAGAGTTTCTCCAGTCTGTGTGACTGGAAGAAATCTATCCACATTACGGGTTTGGATGACATATGTATTTTTTCCCTTTTTTGCTTGTGGGTACATATTTAGAGGGTTATGCTGCCAGTCATTTAGTATCTGGTTCTCATTACAATTGTGCGTGTTTCTGATGCAAAGCTGTAGGAAAGCTGACAGAATAGAAAGCCAAGTCCTTGGTTTTCAGCACATTTGGGAAGCCATAATGGGTATGAAAATGTCCACTAGTTGCAGGGTGGGAGGAAGTCTGGCAGAGGTACTTCTGTCTCTCTCTTTCATGCTCTGTCCTTTTGTAGAGTTCAGGATGCTTTTTTACCAATTGAGTTTTCTCCTGCATATTAGATAATCCATGGAGTAAAAACCAAGTTGGTGTAGGAAGGAGTTATGGACTAGAACAGAAGGGAAAACAGAAAAGGTTTTATCTAGCACAGACAAAAATAATAAATAGCAAACCAAAAAGTTTGGCAAGTGGCAAGTTATTGACTGAGAATAATTTAGGAGGAAAGCAATCTCAGTTATGAAGTCTCTTTTGAGAAATTAACTATTAGGATTAATTCAACTGTGAACAGGGTAAATAGCATCCAGGGATGGATCAATCAAGAGACTTCTAGTGGACAGCTGCAAATGAAGTGTTAGAGAAATAACTGAGTTATAAGAAGAGAGCTTATTTCACAAGATGCTAGGAGAGCTTGGCTTGCTTGATAGAACTGGAGACATGGAGACCTCTACATGTAAACATATTGAAGGAGTTAGCATCAGGAAAAAGAAAAATTCCTGAAAGGCCAGGATGTGTTGGACTGGGGGGGAGCTGGAGAGGTTGTTTTGAAGCAATTAGTATGCCTCCGGATAATTGTTAGTTGTGTAAACTGTTTGGGTATTAATTTAGCAAAGAGGCTTTCTTAAATCCAATAAGCATGAAAATGCTGTCTGCCTGTGTTGTGATACTGCTCAATTTTTTATTTTGTCTGGCATCAGTTGTTTTCTGCCCAACCATGGTCACCAAGTTACTGGGGAAGAGGAGCACGGGAGTTTTGAGCAACATGTCTGGAGTGCCATGTTCCGTCTGGGCTCCTCAGTACAAGAAAGACAAGCAGCTCCTGGAGAGGGTCCAGTGGAGGGTCACAAAGATAATTAGAGGTCTGGAGCATCTCTCTTACGAGGAGAGACTGAGGGAGCTGGGCCTGTTTAGTCTGCAGAAGAGAAGACTGAGAGGGGATCTTATAAATGCAATAAATATCTCAAAGGCAGGTGCCAAGAGGATGGTGTCAGACTTTTCAGTGGTGCCCAGTGACAGGATGAGGAGCAGTGGCCACAAACAGAAGCACAAGAAGTTCCACCTCAACATGAGGAAGAATTTGACATTGAGGGCAGCAGAGCACCAGAACAGGCTGCCCAGGAAGGTCCCTCTCTGGAGACATTCCAAAAACACCTGGATGTGTTCCTGTGACACCTGCTCTAGGTGTCCCTGCCTTGGCAAGGGGTTGGACTGGATGATCTCCAGAGGTCCCTTCCAACCCCAACTATTCTGTGATTCTACTGAGGTCTGCTGGGCAAAAAAATCTGTTGTAATCTAGTGCTCCTCTGTCTACAGAGGGTGAGAATTAATAGCTCTGTGGTATAAATTTAGTCATTGATGACTAACCTGAAACTTTGTTATATAAATGTCAATTTTGCCATATTCTTCTAATTGGATCCATGTTCTGGTGATGTCCTCACTTATCATTCTTAGTTGCTATTTTGATATAGAAGGCAGTATGGCATCTGTCTTGCTGGCAAAGGCGTCTGTAAAGAGTTCTGTATAAAGCCAAAAAATTGTATGGAACCATTAACTTTGCTTAAAAGGACAAGTCTGAGAAAAGTGTGGGGAAGGTTTTTGATTTTGTAATGGTTGCAGACATAACCACATCTCAAGCACCTACAGTTGGGATTTCTTTACAGAAGATAAAAGCTCCAAATAACCACTTACTAACATTGAAAGTGAGCTGATCTCAAACTTAGTCTGGTCATTTTTGGTTATGAACATGCATACCTTTTCATATTCTAAGCATAGGAGACAGGATAAAATTTTGTAAAAAATATTTGAGCTTTTCTTTATTTCTCTTAAGACTCCTGTTTAAAACCACCACTGTTTGTTAGGCTTGCCTATTTGCCATAGACAAATATATGCTGGTTCACCCTTGTTTTTCGGTTCCATGTAGTACCTGTTATTTTCTGGTTTTACTGAGCTCTGTGGAAAGTGTTAGATAATTTGTATAAGCATGAAGTTTCTTTACAGTGTGGCTTTTTTTTTTTTTTGGAAGTGCCTTCTTTTTTTAAGTACAAGTTGCTGACTTCCCTTTGCATTTGTAAATGGAGCATTAGTGGCCATCAGTGTGATCTCTTATGTCATGACCTAAAAAGATGATTTGAAAAGCTGCATTCCCTCCCTTTTGGAGTCCTGGATGATTGCCAGAACTTTGCATTAAAGCCCACGAGCCGTGGTATTGGACAGTTTTTGCCTTAAAAGATAGGTGGAGTTACATGCGGATCACCGCGCCAGCATCTCTGGCGGGATGGAGACAGATTTGCTCTGACAATATAATGCTCTTTGCAAGCGTCTATTTTAAGAATTCTTTGTGCTCTGACTTTTTTAGGACTATATTGAACAAGTATTTTGTTTCTCTTAACAGTCTTGCACTTCTGGAGGCTCCAAGTTCATACAGACACTGTTAAATTCTGCAAGTCAAAAAGTGTGGCTGTCTAGAGAAGTATTTTTCAGAGTACTTCTAATCACAGCTCTTCCATATTTTATAGTTGAGCCACTTCATGGTGTTCTTTTGTCCTGTTACCACTTGGGTAGGTGCAATTCAGCCTGTGAAGCAACTGATTTCCTACAGGACTTTCATCACTCCACAAATATTGTGGAGTGATCTATCAAGTCTTGACTTCCACATTCATCCTCAGATGGGTGAAGGAGGGGCAGTACAGGTGCCAATGTCACGTCCTGGTACTCGACACCTTGGATCTGACCTCTAGATCTCCTCTTGAATGAGCAGGTAGCTTGGTTTCTGGGCTCTGGCATTTGTTCTCCTAGCACTGAAACACAGATATCATTTGTAATGCCTGAGTAGCTGAGCGGTTTGTATTTTGGGAGGCAGGGAAGCAGTGGTATTAATTTGCTGTGTCAGTTTATATAACCTTGGTGACTCAGTGGGTGCACATTATGCTTCCAGTACTGCTGATTTAACTAGTCAGCTGCTGCCTTCCTCTCAAATCTGCCAGATCTGTTCCTATAGGTTAATAAAAGTGAAATGTGAAATATGGTCAACTGTTTAGAAGTTTTAAAGAATATTTAAAACAGAAGTTAACATGGAATGTAAATTGACTTTGAAAGACTTTTTGGGACTTTGAAATGGTTTTTTTTCCAAATAGAAAATCATCAGATGTGACTATAGGCTGCCTCACTGTAAATTTATGTTCTTCATTTTAACTTGATGGGTGTAAGAATAACATTTCTTGTTTTATTTCCTATATACATGTTATAATGCTTACAAAATTAAATCTCTTCCAATCTTTTTTATTATGTATTTTTTCCCTAGGCTGAGTATCCTCATTCAGCTTGCTATTTAAAAAGCATTAGACAGGTGTTAAAAAAAGCAGGCCATCAGACTTTAATAGCTGCTGATATGATTACTGTTTTCACTTTCAAAAATGGTTTGTAATAGCAGTATGCAAGCATATAATGTCTGACCTATTTTGAACAGTAAATGGAAATTGCTACCTTACAAACTTCTTCACCAAAATGCAATTTATTCTAGCCCTTTAATACTGTATTTATTCATATATGAAATTATTTGTAATATGCAAATTCAATAAGTTTGTATTTAGCCTGGAGAAAAGGGGGCTTGGGGTTGATCTTATTGCTCCCTACAACTACCTGAAAGAAGAGTGGGGTGAGGTGGGAGACAGTTTCTACCTCCAGGTAACAAGTGACAAGAGAAAAGGAATTGCCTCAAGTTGTAATAGGGGAGGTTTAAATTGGATGTTAGGAAAAGTTTTTCTTTGGAAGGAGTTGTCAAGCATTGGAACAGACTGCCCAGGGATGTGGTTGAGTCATCTTCCACATATTTGTGAATGCATCCCTGGAAGCACTCAAAAGTGTGGATATGGCAGTTGAGGACTTGGTTTAGTGGTTAACATTGTGGTGGGGCTGGGTTGATGTTTGGACTCGAGGATCTTAGTGCTTGATTTTCTCCCTTCTTGACCAAGATTTTAAGCTTGTTATTGTTAGATCTGTCTCTGATGCAGCTACTATTTGATGTATGTATGTAGAAACTCATGTATTGTCAAGGGAACTTTGTTTCATAGATAAGGCACAGATGAAAAATAATTTAGAACTAATAATATCAGCAAGGGTGTTTCAAAATAAGACACTTTTTAACCAAATGCCTACAGTTTTATGGAGCATGAAATTATAATAATGATGTTATTTTGAGTCCTTATGCATGCTTCAGTTCTCATTAGCCTTGAATAGTTACTGTTAGAAACAGATTTAAGAGTTTATAAGAGAATAACAATAGGTTGAAGTTCAGTGCTTGCTGGACACCTTGGTATAGCATTAATTCCATCCTAGAGAGAAAATACGTGTTTCAACAGAGCAGGAATGTTCTTGGTTCGTTCCCAGCCCCATCTCAAGCTTTGTTTATAATTTCAGGTATGTTTAGGGACTGATATTGGGGCAATTTGCCAGGTGCTGTCCTGGTGTTTGTCCCTGGTCTTGAAGAACCTCACAGTCTCTCTTTGTCATGTTCCACTGGTTTTGTTGTTACCCAAGCCCCAGGACTGAGATGGTTTTGCTGTTAGTCTTGTGAGGAGTTTTTTCTTTCTATTCTCTTCACTTATCCCACTTTGCCCGTGACATTTGTGTCTTAAAAGGCATTCCAAAGTCTCTGGGCATCAAATGTTTAGACCCTCTGATATTGCTTTTAACCCACTTCCATTAAACTTCATATTTTATTTTAAAAATTAATTTTGGTCTTCATGACTGTGAACGAAATTTTCCCCGCATGAAGCCTTTGAAATCAAATGTGGTGTCATCTGTTGTAATCTGCGGCAGCAGTGAAGAGATGAGAAATATTCTGCCTAAAGCAGTTGAAAGCTCACATCTTAAAATTCGTAATTTTATTTCTGTGTTAGTAAGGAATAAAAATACTTTCGGTTGCTCTAAAAGGAGGCAGCAAATCTCTTTTGCTGTGGAAGTTGGACACTGTTTGGGCTGACAAAGCAGATGTAGGATGACAGGAAGAAAGAGAAGGAAACAGGGCAGATATAATGGTGGCCTGAAGGGAATGTTTTCCCACTGTTGTGCCAAATGTGTTGTGAACAAATAATTCATATTTAATAAAGGTCATATTGTGTTCTAATGATACCCTCCTCTAAAATTAGTTGATGTTCAGATTTCAAACAGCACATTATTCAAGCTTAGATGTGAAAGAGGAAACACTGGGCACTAAGTAGGATCAGTAAACTTCTGATTACAGTTTATCCTAATGCTTCAAAAATTAGCGTTTCTAGTTCATATTTTAGAATCACTGTGTAGTAGGGGCTATTTGCCTTGGTCCAGGTATGGGTGGCTATATCTGTTGTAGAAATACAATGTTTGATTTTTGTTGCTATACAGAATGATCCCCTAGTAGAGAGGTGCTGTTTAGAGAAAGAGAACGAGAGTTATCAAATTTAACTTTTTGAGAGATCAGCTGCATGTTTGCCCTGCATGCATTTTGTGAGGTTTAAAGTCCTTGTGACTAATTAGTGCAAAATTACGCTGAATAACAAATTCAAAAATTAGGTTAACCAGGCCTTATACATATTCAGGAGTTAAGGAAAATACTATAAATTAATATTCTGTATTTTTAGCTGGCCTAAAGGTGAAAGTGTTTAAGGTGCCTATAAATGGCAGAAGTTGATCAATACAGATGTTGGTGAAAATAATTTCTCATTTTATACTGTACTGCAGCACAGGCACAACTCAGTTCTTGCCTGCCCCAAGGCGTGGCAGGAGATGTTGAAGACTTGTGTGGCATCCCTGTGCTGGAAAAAAAGAAGGTGGGGGGAGGAAAAGTTGAGAGATTTCATACAGCTGTGTATATTGAAAAGAATAATCTCATAGGAAGTGTATTTTACAGGTTTCACAGTCCTAATTACACTGACTTCCCTCTTCAGTCAGCCCCCTTCTTTTTTCCCTTCCTCCTTGTAAGTGCTTTTATCAGCTTCCTGAATTTCTGCTATTTATTCACTCCTCACTGTCACTTTGATGTCTGTGCATCCTTTAGGTAGATTTTCTTTGTTTGCTCAAATAAGATACTGTATCCTAGGTGTCATCTGTCAGGTCGTTTTCACTGTAGGCATAGGGTTTAATCACTGATGGTCACAAAGCAGGATGTGCTTCCTCAGTCAAACGCAATTGTTCCTGCAGCCTCTTGGGATTTTGTTTGAAGAGTAGCTTCTGTAGGCCCAATTTTATTGTACTGACTTTTTGTCTGTGGTGTTTTGTTTCAGTAAGGCAAAGCCTTCTCTGCCTCTGTTTTAAATGTCTTCCTCACAGTTAGTATTGTTTTTCTCCCCACAGCTTGTTTAATCTCTGCCAGGCTGGAGAAATCCAGGATGAAGGGTCCTATCTCACTTGTCATCTCTTTTGGGCAGTCTCTCAGTTGCCCTTCCCCTCTGCCTCTGCCCCATCCTCATTTCTCTTCCTTTGTATTTCCTTTCCTTTCATATTTCTCATGTTCAATGCTCCATTGAAGCATCAGTAACTCACCCATCTGCTCCACCCTCTCCCTTGCTGCATGGGTGTCTCTCTTTTTGTTGCATATATTCATTGAGGTGTTGGGTTAAGCATCTGAGAGACCTAGGAATTTTTGTCCTGTTTTAGTGGTAACAAGTCCTCCCAATGAAAAGAAGGTGTAAAACTGAACATCAAATTAGACAAAAGTCTTAGCTATTAATTGTACTCTTTCTTTGAGGGTACAGATGACCTGGTTAGGTTATATTAACCAGTGGAACTTGTCTAAATGCATTTAATGTTAATAAACTACTTTAATTATATGTATTACTCCATTAATTTCCGTGTGTTAAATTATTTATTTAAAATAATCTGTTAACTGAATGGTGCTAAGATCTTAGATATGGCACACGTGAGAAAAGACCTGCTAGTTTTTGTACTACCTATAACCAGCCTACACCAGTATTTAAAATATCAATGACACTGTTGTTTAAATCAGTTTGATCTGAGTAGCAAATTTTACCATCAATGTATCTGTTACTGCAAGCTAAACCAGAATAAGCGCAAGTTTAAAATTACACTGTTAATTTTTGTCTAGTGCTGCCATTGATGACTTAATGACTAAACAGCAGAAATAGTTTTGAATGAACACGGTTGCTGTTGCGACTTTAGCTGGACCGGGCAATGTGGTGGCTGTTGGTTTTACACCTGATGTCAGTTCTTGCCACCTTCAGGACAGCAGATAATGCTGATCCAACATTAAAATAGTTGAACAAACACACACCTCCAGAAGGGTTTCTTTCAGAATTACTGGGTCTAGAAGAATTGTTTCTGTTCCCAGCTACCAGTGCTTCTTTAGTGTGGCCAGGCCGGTTTGATCTAGTACCAAAAAAATCTGGTTTTTTGTTTGGTTGAATGGTGGTCTGCCTTGACTTTGCCAGCATCGATGCACTAGTTTAGTCTGGTTGTCTTTAAAGACAAATCATGGTAAAACTTGCATGTCGGAGAAAAAAATTTTAAAAACTACTGGTATGTTGAGACCTGGTAGCTTCCTTTCTTATTAGGAGCAAATGTTGTCTACCACATGAAATCCTGGGAGATTTAAAGCATCAGATATTCCTCAGGGCTGAACAAGAGAAGAAAGTGAGCCCAGCCGTACACCTTCCTGTTGTAGTTTACAGACTGTGAAGAAGGAAGGATTTTGGTTTTCCCCCCATGTGTCCATGATGTATGGATTGCTCCTCAAGGTTTGTCCTTAAATCCTTTAGAAAGCAAATAGCCATGTCAAATTTGCAGAAACTCTTCTGAATTGACAGTAAAAATGTGGAAGAGCTTTGACACTGTAGGTAAAGATGACTTTTAGTCTACCTTCAGTGTTGCAAGTTTGAACTGTTTGGAAAATGGCGCAGGAATAAGTCAGCAAGCCAGTGGGAGCAGATTCCCTTTCAATACTTTTTTTTACCCCTTCAAAAGATTTCTCTCAAATATTTTTCAAGTTTATCCAAATAATTTTATTCTTTTAATTGACCTATTCAATGACAGCTAATATTTTGCAAGTTGGAAGTTATCTCAGGGCTTGTTTTTTCTTTATGGTCTATTATTTCTGAACTATAGATCATTTAATATTCTGTAAAAAATGAAGAAGCAAGTGGAATGGCTGTGAGTGTATGAAAACTAGATGCGTGGAAGAAAGCTTAAAAGCTTTCATTAAAAATTTAAAACTCAATGTCCTTTCTTTAGAACTGACACACTGAATATTGCCTTACCTTCGAATCACAGCCCATGTGCTAGCTAAACTGTTTTTCACATTTTAATTTTAAAGATAAAAATGTTCAGTGGAAAAAAACACACTGTGTATATTTCTGCACTAAGCATCAGATACCCTGTTCTTTTGCTCTATAATCCCTTTCCATGGCAGAAAATGAGGAATTATAACTGTGAAAATATAGTCATATATTCTGGAAATATGGCTTTGTGTGCAGCCAGATTGTTCTGTTTGAAACATAGTACAATTTTTGTTTTGGTTGTCTTCCTTTTATTGTGCCTATACAATTGTTACTGTCCAATTGGCTGAATTTAAAAGCACCCCATCAATTGAAAAACACTTTTATAAGAGACTATTATAGAGTAGCTTGAAGAGATCTGTCTTGCCATTGCTAATGTTGCAAATTTGCTTTACTAGCAAATAGTGTTGGTGCACAGTCCTTTTTTAAAAAGAATGATGGCATCTTTGCTTTGCATTTGAGAATAAATATGGATTTTTAAAATAATCTGGTCTGTCATAACTCATACTCCATGTGTAATGAATATGGAGGACTGCATGTAATTTAAAATTCCTCAGCTGGTAACACATCTCTAATAGCTGCCTGTTAGCAAATCATTCTCCTCGTGTTTGGATGTTCCTGGATGCGGGTTTGTTAGAGAGAATGCTGTTTCAGATATTGTTTTACTAATGATAACAAACAAAAGTGTTTGCTCATCACTAGGATTTCTAAAGAAAATCTGCAGTGTGATTCATTTGGGACATTAACTAATTTGAGCTGGACTAGGTTTGTAGTCTAATGGTTCTTTTTCTAAGAAATAAGCTCAGCATTAATTGCATGAATGAATAGGAAATTTTTTGCTTGCATTGGAGAAATTGTTTTGACAGAAATTGAATAGGAAATAGACTTAGTTGTCAAGAAAAAAAAATTCAAGCATGTTGCATATGCTACTGATGTAATGATTGGTTTATGGTCTTCTAAAATATTTCTACATATGAAATTTTGGCATAAATAAGGCTTCTTCTGCCTGTGGGAGTGTTATTTCACTGGCCATCCTGCAGTTCTGACTACATGAATATTTAATTTGTATAGTTTCTCACCTGTTAATTAGCTTAAAATAGAAAGAAAGAAAGAAAGAAAGAAAGAAAGAAAGAAAGAAAGAAAGAAAGAAAGAAAAAGAAATTACAAGTTCAGAGGAGGCAACCAAGATTAGAGGGATGGAGCACCTCCCCTGCTAGGAAAGACAGATAGAATTGGAATTGTTCAGCCTGGGAAAGAGAAGGTTTTTGGGGTGACCTAATTGTGGCTTTCCAGTACCTGGAGGGAGCCTGCAGGAAAGCTGAGGCAAGAAAGATGAGGGATGACTTCTTACAAGAGCATGTAGTGACAGGACAAAGAGCAGCGAATTCACACTGAAAGAGAGTAGATTTAGATTTTATATTAGGGAAAAATTCTTTACTGCGGGGGTGGTGGAACAGGTTGCCCAGAGAAGTTGCAAATGCCTATTGCTTGGAAGTGTTGAAGGCCAGGTTGGATGGAGCTCTGAGTAACCTGGTCTGGTGGAAGACTGTGGCAGAGGGTTGGAGCTGGATGATGTCTGAAGTCCCTTCTAGCTCAATCATTTTATCTAGAATTCCTTCTGTGATTCTGTGATATGTTTCTATGATCTGTTACCAAATACAATATGCATAATAAATATGGAATGCTTTCCCAAGCATGTGAAAAAATCAAATTCTTTTCAACTAGTTATGTAATTGTTTTGTTGAAAGTAAATTGGTGGGGTTTTTTGGTTTTTGTTTTCTTTTTTTTTTTCTTCCCTATTCTGATTTAGTGGTTGTTGGTCATGTTAACCTAAGACTTGTATTAGAATATGTCTTCCAAAAAACTAAAATCCCTCCTCACGTCAAAAATATTTCATTGTCATTGTAAAGTAAGTGAGGTTAGACTGAACTGTATTGAGACTATAAATCTGCAGCTAATTCCTTCTGGCTCTGAAGGCCTCTAGGACTGTTTGACAAGATCTGCTCCTCCTTCCAAAGAAAGAGGTAGAAATTGCATGTTCAATCAGAAAACTGGTTATTCTGAAAGAAGTTTATGGACTGAAACCCTTTTTTTCTTTTAGTCATTAGGAAAGAAGGTGAAAATTGTTTTGCCTTCACTTTTTGAGGCAAGATTTTTTTCAGCACCGAATGGTAGTGTTGTGTGTGTCTGAAATGGTTATAGTCTGCATGAAGAGTAGTTCCTCTGCAGCAGGAGTTTGGAGCTGGGTGTTATTCTTAAGGACAAGTAAAAGTTGATACCTGCCAACTGATTTGCCATGTTGTGGTACCCGTGTTTCCAACCTGTGCACAATGTGTTGTGACAGCAGAACAGTATCTCATCATTAATTTATGTGTCTGCACATGCACATAATTTGATCTAGAAGGCAAATAGCTCACAGCTGTGCAAAGGTTAAGATTGGCACTGTTCTCGTAGTAGCAGAAGCTACTTGCCTGTCTTTGGAAGCCTTCTAATTCCGAAGCCCGAGTGGTTATCTTTTTTGAAATGGAAAACAGTCATTAAATTGTTTGATAGATCAATTTGTACTTGGACGATGGGATGTTATTAATCTTATTTGGGACAGTTTCATGGACCTTTGGAAACATGAATAGAATACTGCAGTGCCATGGTTTGTATTTTAAGTACTTTGGGTTTAGCTGTGCTATTGATTAGTTTTTCCTTTTGAAAACTAGTATTTTTGAGGTAAGGCTGAAAAAATGGTAATTGGAGACCATATGCATTAAATACTGCATTTCATGACAGTAGAATTGTGCTGAATCATTTGAGCTGTTTCCAGGTACAATTTGTGTAATAGTGTGATTTTTCAGTGGTGAGTGGCTGAATATTAAAGCCAGATCATCTTCACATGTACTGAAGGTACATTGGACATTGCCAGGATTATTTATAGTGAAAATACATATTTTCCAGCTCACTAACTCAATTATTGTTCTTACACACTTTAGATGGTGGGTTTATAGGGAGGCAGAAGACAAGTGTGTGAACTCAGATGCTTGCTTTTTTTGTTGTTGTTTGTTACTTT
Source organism: Regulus satrapa (assembly GCA_013396955.1). Taxonomy (NCBI): domain Eukaryota; kingdom Metazoa; phylum Chordata; class Aves; order Passeriformes; family Regulidae; genus Regulus; species Regulus satrapa. The sequence goes on from VWZN01017017.1 coordinate 1,219,857, forward strand.
CTGCATTAAGGCAGTTCAGCTTAATGTTATCCTTCCCTCTTTCCCTTGCAAGTCACTTTATTCTCTTTCACTCGGATAGGAATCTGACTAAAGGATTAATCAGGGACTGGAAGACGCTCTTGCTAATGGAGCCTGTCCTAGTGTAAGCTGAGGAAGGCTTGTGGTACTCACATCCCACTGAAGTCACGTTGCTAAATTCTGTCTTCTAGAAAGGCACATGTTGTCATTGAAGACCAATGACCATGAAGGACATTGAACCAGAAAATGGAAGATGGTGGATTGCAGATTTGTTAACCTAGTAGTCAGGCATGTGCCTGAAGGACAGAATCCCCCTCAAAGCTTTTGCTGTAACATTCCCATGCTTTGCATGACTTGCATAAAGCAAATGTGGAAAAACCCCACCCTTAATCTGTCGTAGAACAGTATATCCATGGTGATTTTGACTATAGTTAAAACCCATTAAAATGGTTCTGAAGTCATTCCTGCTTATCACATTTTCAGGCATAAAAAGGTGTCTGCTGTTTTGTTTTTGGGTTTTTTTTTTTTTTTTTTAATTTGAGAAATAGGCAAATGCACTCAGGTTTTAGGATGTTTTTTGTGACAAATGAACAGGGCAAAAAGCATTTTTGCTCTTTCTGAACCGCAGCAAATCTAGTTCTAAAATGAGAATCCATTATGATGCTGTGGGCCACCTCACAGAGCAGTTCTCTCAGCCTGGTGTATTTTTAATCACAAATGTGTTTTAATTTTATTTTGTTTTTAAATCCTAGATGCATTTGCGTTTTTAGAACTCAATTTGCGCATTTGCTCTTTGGTGGAGCATATTTTTAGTGTGTCTTAACTGTGATGATTTCCTGGTAGCCAGATAAAGTTTGGAGTTCTGTGGAAACCTTTTCCCAAGCTGTTTCCTGTCACATTTGCTTGGAAGCTGCCTCTTCCTCCAGGTGCTGTGTTTGTAACTGGAATCCTGGCGTACACAGCCACCTATTTGCAGTGGTTTGTTCTGATATTTATTTAAGCTTATCCTTTATATTCCAAGAATTTCAAGTGAGCTTTTGTTTTGTTTTGTTTAAAGAGGATTTTTAAGGTAAGCCAACTTGTTCAAACTGCTTGGTGGGAAATGTTAAAAATAATCTCTCTGCACTGGTAAAACCTCTGCTTTTCTTCTGGACTAGATTGTTTGTGGGATCCTTGGAGTTTTCATATTCTGATCTATAGAATCTATAAAATTGGTATTTTTTAATAGATTCATAGTAATCTGTAAAAAACCTAGTTAGGTGTATCAAGAAGTATGTACAGTCATTTTTAATGACTGACTTTTTTGATACTCTTAATTTTAGTAAAGCATTTCTTCACGAAAATGCAGGCTTTTGAGAATTGGCAGACAGTAAATCTCATTTGGAACAGAGTTTATTTTTTCAAACACAGATGATCTTTCTGTTATTTAGTGAAATTGTGACTTTGCATTATAGTGAATCAGGACTTAAATTTTTTGATTGTAATTATTTGAATATATCTTTAGTAAAAACAAATTGCTTTGCAAAGAGACTGTTAAATAAGAGTTTAAAATCACTTAGGACTTGTAATTTTCACCTGTTTTCCTTTCACTGTTCTGTGGAAGAAAGACTGTGTGCACCTTGATCTACTTGGTTCTACATTTTTCCCCCGGTTTTTTCAACTCTCTCTCCCCACACGTCAGCAAACTATAGCGCAGGAGTGCTCTGCACATCCTCCTTTATAGCATCAGTGTGTATTCTAAATTCTGTCGAGAATAATTTAAACATTTTGGAGGGAAACTACATCCTTTGAAGCACTCCCTGGTGTCTTGTCTTGCTTTGATGTTTTTCTTTGAGAAGGTCTGTAACGAGGTGCTTTGCAGTATAACTTGATAAGTCATAAGTCATAATGCACTCGAGTTGCTGCTTGGCTGTCTGCTGCCCATTGTCTGCTTTTATGATTAATTTGTTCTGATTTTTGAAGGATTTTGGTTGCTCAGTGAGTAGCCAGCCCACTGATAGGTTTTGACAATCTCTCAAGGTGCTCCCACAGCCAAGTGATGATTGCCACAGTCTGGATGGATGGGCAGCAGGGTGGACAAATGACCGGCTGGGTTGGAGGATTGTGTTTGTGCATCGTTCCCTTCCTGGGGGCTGGGACCAGAAGCCACAGCTCTGTCCCAGAGGAGAAGATGGAGGGCTCTGGCTCTGAGCATGGAGATGACCCTGGCTCCATGGAAAAGCTCCGTGGGCAGCGAGGCTGGTGCCAGCCTGCAGCACATCTGGCAGCAGGGAAGGCCACAGTACCCTGGGCCACGTGAACAGGAACGTGGCCAGGAATTCAAGGGAAGGGATTATCCTCTGCCCAGCATGTCTTCATGCCGTGTCCAGTTTCAAGCTCTCTCAGCACAGGAGGAACATAAAAAAACCAGCAGTGAGTTCAGTGAAGGGTTGCTTAAAACCTTGATATCTGCAGCAAAAGCAAAGAAACCCACAGAGAATGTGTGCATGCATTTTATGATCTGGTAGGATGAGTCTACAAGAACCAAATGAACTGTAGAAGGAGAAAAAAGGGGCATTTTTTTGTATTCTCTGGATCTTTCTCTCTTTATACCAGATACATTTATGGTTTCTACTTCACATGGGATATAAAGTTACATAATGAATTAATTGAAGGGAAGTAAACTGGTTGTGTATGAAAGCACCAAAAAGCCATCCATTTGGACAGCTGGACATCTTTCATGCTGGGTCTGAGGAATGTTCTAGTCAGTTTTCAGTCGCTGATTTGTTTGTTTGGTTTGGGGTTTTTTTGTTTTTTTGGGTTTGTTTTTTTTTTTCTTGTTTTGTTTTGGTTTTTTAGTCATTCTTCCAACTTATTTGGGAAACTAGTTGTGCATAGCTGTAAAATGTTTTATATTAAAGCATAAAGTGGTCACTTTGTTGGTTGGATAGAAACTTTAGGTACTGCAGCAGATTTTAATTTGTAGGAAGTGTCAGCCAGGCCTATGAGTGATATCAGGAAATGGTGTCCTCTACACTTGAGGTGTATACTTACTAGCTCTTGTCATTTGTTTCTTTGGAATTTGGATTCTCCTGGTGTCTGGTTCAAGCACTGAAGATCTGGAGCAGGGGAGTCAGGCTGTGGGTTATACCCTGAGGCAAGCAGGGTGAGCCATGGGGCTGTTCCTGGGTGTGGTGCAGAAGGCTGTGCCTCTGCATTTGAGTGTTGACTTTTTTAGAAAAAAATTTGCTTGCTTTTAGTGTCTGTTTTCTTAAAAGTCATAGCTGGTGGGGAATTAGTCATGTTTTGTGTGGGTTATTGTGGCAACTCTTGTATGTATGAATCTAATTGTGCATTAGCATCTTTTGTATAGTCTGTCTTTTTTTTTTCTGTGCACAGCAGTGTGATAGAGAAAGAAATGCCATTGCTAATTGAAAAGTACAATGTTAGGGTGAAAGGAAAAGTGCAATAGTATTTTAAGTGTGTCAAGTCTCAGTTTGCATCCCGGGAGGAACTTGTATGAGCAGTGTATGATGGCATATGGATGATACTTTTGTCTTTCTTGGAACTCCTTTGGTTCTGTCTCTATTCAGTGTTTTATTAACTACACTTGGCTTAGGGAAAATCTAATTCTGAGTAGCTCTCTGAAAGAAACAATACACCTGTTTTCTTTGGTTTCATGTTTGACTGTTGGCTTCACCTCCCATCCGTAGCACTTCTGACAACAAACAGAAACCCCAAATGCAGCAGTTTGGTTTTGCTTAGCCAAGCACCTCTTATTACACCTGGCAGGGCGTGAAATCCTGCAGCAAGGCTCTAGATGTTAACTCTCTATCTGACTTCTGAGAACAAAAGTCCGTGACAGTTCTTCTGCTCACGTATTTACAGTTTCTTTTACAGTGGAACATGCCAGCAAAGCAGGCAGCTGTTGCCATTCAGCCCTGGCCAGAGACAATTTCAACAGTTTACAGAGCATTTTAGGCAAGAGTTAAAACCAGAGAGCTCAGTGTCAAGAAAGAGATTGTATCGATCTCATGTCACTTGGATGCCATCTCTGTTTTGGGGTAAAAAATATCCTGGATCAAGAGTACATAACTGTCGGAACATATTATGAGAGAGACTGAAAATTCCCATTGTCAGTGGGAGCCGCTGGCTTTTATTATTACAGTTGAATAGCATTTCTGCATCATAGACAATGTTATTAATAATTGCTCGTCATCCAGGACTGCAGTAAAGGAGTTGCTCCAGGGGACACAGAGTCACAGTGTAATTGATAATAAAGACATGTTGCCTTCAGGAAGATGCTTTCCTTTTTATACACTGATGTTTTACTTCTGAAATCTCCTTTAAGAAAGAGATTTCTGCTTATTTACTGATGTTTTAATGAATATCTGGTGTGTCAGTCCAGTTTCCTGGCTTCTTTTGGCATCTACCACAGTTCATTTGCTTCTGTGTATGATCTGTGACCTTGATGCAGGCAACAGAGTGAATTAACTGCTCTCTGATGTTTTGCCTGGTTTAATAAAACATGTTCTGCATTTGGGCAATAATCTCCCTAATAGTAAATGCTTTTAATGAATGTCCGTGTTGTAGCATATCATTAACATAACATTTTTCCTAGAAGACTTGACACAGTGCTTGTCCTAGAAAACCTTGTGCTCCCTCAGCATTTATCCATGTGGATGCCATATTCCAGCTGTGTCTGTCTGGCGTGTGAAAGCTTGGACATTTTTCACCCAGTGGTATTTATTGGAGCTTTCCCTAATGGGCAGAACAGAACAGACCAGCAGCTCTTCTCATCACCCCTGTCCCTTCCATCAGTAGCTCAGCTGGAAAATTCCTTTTTATTGTAAGCAGAGTGCTCATGAGACCAGAAAAGTGAACAGAGGACTCTGGGAAAAGGGTTCCAGGTTATATCTTCCTCCTAAAAAACCAATTTTTTCTGAAGCCTATTCTAACAGTCTGGCTGCAGTCCAGTACTTCAATAGCAACTACATCTTTTTAGTTCTAGAAGATGTTCTTCTGCAATAAACAGCACAGTTCTTTTCTACTGTGTCCAATGTAGAGTAAAACAGAGGGGAAGCAGTTCCCCTAATGATATTCTGTCTGACATTTCCTAATTCTCTCTAATATTTCCTTTGCTGCATGTACATGTAGGATTCTTCAAGGAATTTTTCCATTCTCTCTGTCTGCTGGCAAAGCCCTAATCTCAGGCATACATGCATACACACATGTTATTTATGTGCACGTGTATGTATGTGCATATGAGTGCATATATGTATAGCTGAGGATGCATTGTGGTAGAAATGTGCAGCAATATTCAAATGAAAAGTGTTGCCTTTGTGTGCATTAGGTGCATATGACTGCAGAAGCAGCATTACCTGAGTTTTCTCTGGCAGAATTCTGAAATCCCAATTGTTGATGGACAGTGCTTTCAGGTGTTCCTATTTATACAGCTCGGGAAATTTGCATCATGCCTCAAGATAAATAGTTACGACATTGCTTTAATGTGAAGGCTATGCTGCCTAATATGGTATTCCTACCTCCTTGTATTGCAGGCTGTGTTAACAGTCTGTAGTAAGTCTGTCAGAATTTATTGAACTGGTTCTGTAGGTTTTAAATTCTGAGAGTGGGGGGATGCACCTGCAATATTTGATTTGTCTGTTTGTTTTATGCTCAGCTGAACTCGATGCTGAACATGCACAGAAGGTTTTGGACATGGAGCACACCCAGCAGATGAAGCTGAAGGAGCGCCAGAAGTTCTTTGAAGAAGCCTTCCAGCAGGACATGGAGCAATACCTTTCCACAGGATACTTGCAGATAGCAGAGAGGAGAGGCAAGTTGTAAAATACCTTTTGCACAATCTCCCAACTTGGAGAGCATTGTTGAGCAGGCAGAGCCAGCAGTGCTTACACAGGAAGCACAGCGAAAATGTCCAAATTCTTCCTCAGTAGAACTGGAACTTCAGAGAAGCCTTTTAAACAAACTTTGTGTCCCAGGGCTACTGGATACCTTAGAAAATTAGTCAGGTGCTGCTCCTTGTCTGAGGAAATGCAGAACACTGAATGACATCTGTAACAGTGTTTTTCTCTGCAGCTGAGGAGTGCATCTTTGTAAAAATATGGATGGAGGCAGCTGTTTTGCCCACTGGGGTTCCAAAATCTGGGATTGTCATTTGGCAAGGAGGTGCCTCCGAAAATTTTGCAGAGTTCAGAGGAAAGCCCAGTGTAGCATTTCCAAGCAGTTCCCAGGTGGTAGCTCTTCCCACTGGGTGTCATTAGGACACGGGAGGTCACATCAAGTGCTCTCCTTGTTATGAAATGACACAAGTCTGGCATGTCCGAACTGGTTAAAGGATAAGAATGCCAGAGATTACAGGGAATTCTGTGTGGGAGGTTTCCACCTGTTAGACCAAAATGTAGGGATTGTTGGACCAGTAAGGAAGCCAGTGGGAAATTATGAATTCATGTAGCAGGAGAAAAATGTAGATATTCTGTCCCTGCTCCAAGTACAGCTCTGCTATCATTTGTAATGTCAGAGCAGGGAATACAATCCAAGGTTTCCATTTCTCTGCATGATTGCTATAAATACTCATCTGCAAGATGCTCTGCATGGGTGGCTAAGGAGAGGTGGGATATGTAAATCTTAAATCCATGGTCTGGGAAGGAACTGAGTTTGAGTCTCCTGTTTCTGTAAAATGTCTAAAAGTCGACTGCCATGGGCTGGTACTGGACACACAGCTGTTAAAATGGTAGGCTGGCTGACAGTTTTAAGGATAATGTGGAACCTAAGTGTATCAAAGAAACTGTTTTAATGAAAGATTTGGACCTGCAGTACATGTAAAACATCAGAGCTATAGCATATTTAAAGAAAAAAACCAAAAAAAACCCACCCCAATCAAATTACAGATTTTCATCTCCATTCACCTATGAAGGCTTTCAATAATGTAATTGTTAAATTTAGTTAAACAAGGAAACAGTTCATTATAATAATTTGATATTATGCAGCAGCTGGATTTAAATCTGAGTGGCCCTGAATTTACTTGTTTCCTGTTTGCATCTTCTGCTGTTCAAGGAAGAAGATGCTCATCCAAGTATTTAATTCCCTTGCAAATTGTCAGTGCTCTATTGACAGTAATAAGTAATTTGCTTGAGTAATTAATAATGTGAAATACCTGTGCTGAGAGAAGATACTGGGTATGAGCCTGGGTTTTACAGGCTACTGTAATTCCTTGGATTGAGAGAACAGCTGCTTTCTGTTAGCATTAATCCTGGTTTCTGAATTTCTACGCCCCTTGTATATTGACATTTAGTGACTGAGTGCTTAAATGTGTTTGTTTTACTCCAAAAAGACTTTTGGTTGAGAAAATTGAAAAAGCATGTTCCAAAATAGCATGTTTCAGTCTCTGCGCCTGAGTCCCATCTCAGCTTATTTCTGAGAAGGTTATTGCTATAAATACTGCTGCTAAAAATGTTTTGGTTTGCAGAAGCAGTAATGGATGTTTGTTTCACAACAAAGATTGCCCAGAGTGCTCTTGAATTTGGGTTGAGGTTGCTGCTGAGCAGCTCCTGTGGGTGGGCTCCTTCCATTGCTGTGTTTAATTATTGCTGATGTGAACAACGACAGCAGCCTCTGGAGCCTTGGTAGGTAATAACCCCGTGTAGCTGATTGTCAGTTCGCTCATTGCACTGTTTCTCCTGCAGAGCCAATTGGAAGTATGTCCTCCATGGAGGTGAATGTGGACATGCTGGAGCAGATGGACCTAATGGATATGTCTGACCAGGAAGCACTCGACGTCTTTTTAAACTCAGGAAGCGAAGACAATAACGTCCTGTCTCCCATGCTGGGTATGGTACTTGTACTGACAGCCTGCTTAGAGACAGTGATAAACACCAGAACTGCTCTCATTTGTAATGGATGATGTTACCTCATAAAACATCACGGTGCAGATTGACTGTTCTTCATTAGTTTTTTTTCCTTAACTTTAACATTTAGTGGCTGTACCAGCAAGTTGCTGCAAAACTATGTGATATTTCCAGACAATCTCGTTTTTCCTACTGCAGCTCCCTGTTGTATTCATCACAGTCTGGGTGGGTGATATGTTACGTACTGGCTTGAGGGGCATTTTTCCCCAATATAGAGTTAATGGAGGACATTTTGGCAAACATCAACAGAAAGCTTGTAGTAATTAGGCCTTTATTTTTAATACTGATTGCTTAGAATTTGTCCAGAATGTTGCTTGTCAAACTTGGACCAGCTGTATAATACAAGATCTTTAGTAAGAGATACTGAGACAAGGTTCAAGCCAGCAGTTTCCATACACGCTGAGAATTGGTGTCTCAATTCTGGATCTTGTATCTACCATGGAAATGTTTTCCTAGGTAAAAAACTTAAGTGCTAAAACGCCTTTCCTCAAAAGAGCTGAATTTTTTTTCTGAGGGAGATGATAAAGCTCCTTTAAAGGTCCTTTTGATTTCTTCTGAAAATACAGATTGAAGTATTTTTATGGAAGTATTTACAGTACTCCCTATGTAAAGGTGATTAACACCTGCTGTGAACGTGAAAAGCTTATGGTAAATGGTCAAGACAACTACTAAAGGTTTAGATTTTTGTCTTTCATTGCAAAAACTGAATTGAGATGGGTGGTTTTGGATGGGCATCCACTTTGTGCATTATTGAAGCTGGTAATCATTTGAGCTTGCCAGTAATTGCAGAATCTAGGATGGTTGTCCCCTTGCTGGCTGTTTGGCAGATGTTGGACCAAGAATCTTCATGTCTTAACAGCAGTCTCAGCTGGATTATCTAAGGAAGTGTAGAAACTGCTTTTTTAACTAAGTAGATAAATGCATTAGCTTTTGAAAAAAATTACATTCTTTATTTTATTCTGTAATCTAAATATTATAACATATATGTATAGTGTCTATACATGAACATTCAGTGCTGTACCTGTGCTGTAATAATGTTCCAGCACTGCAATCTTACTGCAGTGGAAGTTTTGTGAATCTTGCTCTTGTGGTTCCAGACATTTTATTTCCCTCTGATTAAGGGAGTTTTGTGCTTGCTTTAAACACCTGGCACCCCAGTATCAAACCAAATATGCAAGTCTTCATTCTCTGAAAAATGAGGTGGCTTAAAGGTAACTCTTCATTTTGCTGTCAGTGGGTTGTTAGGGCAAGGTTTGCTTGACAGTTGGGCTGAACACCACAAAATACAGGTAAGTTATTAAAATTAATAAAATGAGAATCAGCTCTGGCCACTGAAATGTTTCCAAACTTGCCTTGCTATAAACATTGCCAGCTTATGGACATTGGCTTCACAAGATTTCATGACAGTAAGTTAAACTGCAAAACTGAGTTAGCTCTGTCACTTCTGAAAACTCCTCCTCTGTGTGCTGTGTAAATTGATCTAATGCATGCTGGTGTATATACCACATAAGGCAGATTCTCTAAAATTTCTAGTGTCAAAATGTAACTCGGGTACTTGAGGAACAGGCATAGACAACGTGGTTTGAACTGCTCTCAGACAGTCTGAGCAGAGGTAAGGTGTAGTTCATCTGACCCTTCTGAAAAATTTTAAAATAAAACTTTAAAGAGCATTTTCTCACTGAAGTTACTTAGCAGCTGAAGCTGGGTGCTCTACGGAGAAGCACTTGCTAGGTATAGGAGAGAAGGAAAAAAGGGGCTTTCTTTGTCAGATCATAGTAGAAAGTGTTTAGATGTTTCTTTAACTCTTTTGCTGTCAGGAACTGTCCAGGGAAGAGGATCTAATTTTGAAACCTGAACTTTCACACTGCAAGCAAACAGCGTTACACTGAACTTGCCTACAAGTCTTTTTTTGCACAGGGCATGGAGGAAGCAGAGTCTTAAAATCCTGTTCCTGTGCACTTGAGCTGTGGTCCAGCCCTACCAAAGGGTTGCTTTCATGCTGAATTGGATTTGTTTTGCTTTTGCATCTTCATTTTTAGTCAAAGCTGGTGATGACTGTTAGTGACTGCTTCCTAACTAACTGCTAGTTATTTGTATGGTCTTAAATTTCCAATTTTTGGAAAAAAAAATTGGTAGTTTTGTTACACTGACTTTATGGGGGAGGGGGAGGTTCCTCTTGGTGTCTTTCAAAAGGAAAGAAAACAGCCTGGAAGTGACTCCCTAACCAGCGCTGAGCCAGTGTTAATGCACTGACTTCTCAATCCCCTTGCTGAGCCAGAGCTTGACTGTTGTTGCTTTCCTCACTCTCAGGGCCTGACTCCAACACGTACGTGAATGAGATCAGTCTCCAGGTGCCGAGCCAGTCGGAGTTACGGCAGAAACTCTGTTCCCTGTCCTCGACCTGCACCGACTCCGCCAGCCAGGACGCGAGCGAAGGAGAGTCCCCCGTTGTTCAGTCTGACGAAGAGGAGGTTCAAGTGGACACTGCCCTTGCTGCTGTAACTGAGAGAAAGGGTCCTTCAGATGGCAGTGATGAAAGTGACTCTCAAACTATTTGAATCTTAAAACCATATCCTTTAAGAATGACTTCTGAATGAATGAACAAGTGAATGAAGAGCTTGCCTGTGTAACAGTTTGCTAACCAAGCTAACAGCCAGATCTTTTTACTTAGTAATACTGCCTTTTTACAAAATTGCCAGTCACGTGGAGGTTGGTTTTTAAAGAAAAAATTATGCCTAAAGCACACACACTTTACAGTAGTCTTGGGGCTCAGGGGAGCAGTAAAACTGTTGTATATACTATGTATAAGAGAATTTAAGGGGAAAGGTAGAAGTTACTTTGACCACTAACCTTTAAATGGCTGATTGGAAGTACTTAAGAGTTGATGTGTAATACTGAACCCAAATTGTTCCTTGCATGTTTTCAGCTGCTGCAATTGAAGATTTAGGATCCAAACCAAAATGAAAAGTTATTTTCTACTCTTTACTACCTACTGTCTGCCTCCTGCCTTTGTCTACTACTGCAGCAGTGTCTACTCTTCTCACACTTTCTTATTCAGGACCAACTTAGTTATAGGTGTTAAGGAAAAAATAAGAACCTGAGAAGGAGGAGAGATGCATATGGAAATGTTGCACTCCTTGTGGAGCAGGTATCTTAGCATTGTGTACTTACTCCTCTTTCGAGATAAAATAAAGCATTTCTATCCCAACCATGTCTTTTACTTGATTACACAGCTATTTTATCCATGACAAGTGAACAGAGGAGCCTAACTCAGGAAAAAAAATGGTTATTAGGAGCACCAATGTAATGTGCTTTTCCATGGTAACGTCTGACTACACTAAGGAGATAATTAATAATTAACTCAGTGCGTGTATTTTAGAAACCTCAGGACCTATAGGAATCATCTCGTTCCTGTTTTTTCTGCAGTTGTTTTTCTCTCTGAACTCAAGGTCTGACCATGTCTAACGCCTGTTGCTTGTCAAGTCTCATGCTCTATTTTCAGGGATCTGCTCCCCTTTGAGAAGGCTCCTGGCTCCTGCTCTTCCTGCACAGAGGGAAGGAATGTAATCAGAAACAGTGTAAGTAAAAGGATGAGCTGTGACCTAGATCCCTTCCAAAGACGTGCCCTGACAAAGCCGATGGCTAGGAAAGAGGTATCTCCTTGCTGCTGGCTAGCTGGGCAGAGGCCAGTTTCCTTAAGGATTCTCCTGTTAGCTGACAAGTGTTTCTTGGGCCCTGTCTGGGAAATGAAGGCAGGAAGCTCCCTACCTACAATTAGAGGTTTACTATTCAAGAAGGCAGCTGTTGAAAGAAATTTATCTTGAAGGAGCTTCCTTTACTCTCTTGCTTTCCAGAAGACAGACAAAATGTCCAAAAAAGTTTTGTTTTTTTTATTAAACCTCGTAGTACAAACCTGGAAAGTAAACAAAAAACTGGCAATAAACAACATGAAGTCTTTCCTTACAAGGAAAGAGAGCAGAGCAGCGCTAATAAATTAAATGTCAAACTGTAAGCCATAGTCAGAAGTTTACTGTCAAGAGGGAAAAGTACACAGCAAGGCCATAAAAACCAGACAACCACATTTGAAAACACTTGACTCTGTTTATGTTATTGTTAAATATTCCAAAACAGTTCAGTCTTCTGCAACAACAACCAACAAATTGTATTATAGGACTTTCCTGACAGTCACCACTGGCAAGCTCAGTGCAATATGGGTAGCTACGGTATTGTTGAATTCAATTACGAAACAAAACAGTTTGTGAAAACATTTTCCCTTTTTTATTCCACACATACTGTACACACAACCAGAAAAGGGCAACAGCTACTCCATTATTATTTTTTGTTGTTGTTCAGTGATGTAAGCAGCACTTATAAATGTTACAAGAAAAACCCTGTAAGCATCCAATCCAACCGATGAAGAAAGTGAAACGTAAGGCTTTTCTTCATCTTGTCTCTTTGCCATCCCTCCCCCCACCCCAAGAAAAGGCTCAAGTATTTAAAAAAATTTACAGGCATATGTACAAAAGGTGTGATTTTTTTTTTTTGTTACAACATGAAGAGAAAAAATAGACAAGATGAAAGCAAATGCATTTTCACATTCAAAAGAAATATGCAGACTTGCTAGTGGCTCTAAATGTGATCATATAATGAAACAAATTCAAAACAAAAATTAATGCTTGACTGTGTAAAGGTGTGAAAAACAGCAGTGGAATGGAAATGGAATGTTAGAAAGATTGCACGTCTATGACAAAAGAAGCACTTATGGCTTCAATCACTTTTTTTCTTTTTTAATCTTTTTTTTTTTTTAAAGGATGCTATTGAAGGGTTTTTGATAAAGTAGCCAACAGCACCAAAAAATAACAGAATGGATTTCCTAATGAAATCAGGCACAGTTTTCCCTCACATAACTCCTCAAGGCAGGCAGTCTTTTTTCCCCCTTTTTTTAATTCTTTTTTTTTTTTATTATATTTTTTAAAATTTTTTTTAGTTTTTATTTTTCCCCCTCAAAACAGATGCATAGTGATGTGCTGGTAAAAGAGAACATACTCCAAATCTCCTCCTTTTGCCTACAGTTAGGAAACAAAGTCCATCTTCAGCTGCCATAACCTCCCAAAGAAAGTGTGTATTCTCCAATTTAAAAAATTACAAAACTCCTCTTGCTGTGACAGAATAAAAGACAGCCAAAGTAAAGCAATTTCTTTCAAGTTTTTGTCTCCTATCCCTTTTCTCTCTAGAAAAATCTGCTCACATGACTGGAGAACAAATTATAAAACACATCAAACTTTAACCTATTCCAAAAATGGGTTAAAAGCCTTTTTTCACCGTTACCAAAAAGGCTTTTTATTTTTTCAGCCATAGGGACAATACAAATTAATATATTATCAGCCCCTTGCCGGTTTTAAAACAGTGAACATACGGCAGTTTAAAAAAATCAGACTGCTGTATCTATCTATTCTAAGTACAAAAAAAAAAAAAAATTCAACAGTTTAATGCTAAAACAAAATTAGTTCTCTAAAACCAGAAGAAAATCTTCTTTAGAGCTAGTGCAAAGACAGCTTGTATTCTACAGCAAGTACTCCAAACTATGGTATAATAATTACAAAAAATATATATAAATTGACAAAATGAGAGTGTTGGCATCTTCAGGATTAACTTGAAGCACTTTTGGATGAACTGGAGGATGAAAGCCTAGATGATGGCACGTCCACTGTCGCTCTCTTACGAGGCCCTCTTTTTGGTGTAGGCTTGCTGATACAGTTCTCAATGCTGCCATTTTTACCAGATACTTTTCCACGGATTTGACTGTCAAGACTGGTTATTTGTTCCTGTTCAGGAAACAGGAAAAAATAAAAACACAAATTAGCAATTGCTCTTCTTCCAGAGTCCCTTAAAAAGGACAGCAGTGGAGTGTGTAGAAACGCTGGGAAGCCCATCTTTAAAAGCTGCTTGTACCCAGTGCTGCTGTCCAAGAGCTGACATGTCGTTCTCCCACTGCTCTGCTATTTACCTGTGGGGCAAAGTCCCCTCAGAGACATGGGGCCTCAGCCCAGAACCCAGCCAACAGCCCCAAATCTCCATCTTGTGTTCTAAGATTATTTGTCACTGCATTTGCTTGGAGCCATTACAGCACCTCTCATCTGCAGGTGCTCTACAAGTCTGCCCTAAAGGATGCTCATCCCAGACTGGAATAAATCTGTTGAACTTCCAGTTACCAACAGAGGGAAGGTATTCCAAAGTACAGAAGTTGCCATAATATAACCAGTGAAAGCAGAGCCACATGTTCCATCCCAAAGCATTAAGTGGCTTCTCATGTTCTGTGGCACATATTCATACAATTTATGCTTCAGGTTTCATCTGTGTCATCATGTTCCCTTCACTGTTCTTTTTATACTTAAATCATAATAAAGCACCTTCTTCCCACATCAAAGCCAAAACCAAGACAAACCCCCAAAGCCAAGGCTGTTTTCCTGAGGCCTCAGTAGACTGACAAAGGCAGAGTTAATTGTCCTCCCAACTGTTGGGTACCCAGCCCCCCGAGTGTCACGCTCACCTCATCGTAGCGGTACATCATCTTCAGCCCCCGGCACGACTTCTGCTTCTCCACGTGCCGCAGGGCACACTCCAAGCAGAAGACAACATTTTCATTCTCCTGTACAACCTACATAAAAGAGCAGGGGTGGTGGGGGGGGAGAAGTGCAGTGAAGCTCCAAACTGTAGCTGTGTTCTCCGCACAGCATTCAGTTATGGCCTGAATTACTACGCCTGGATTTTACTGCATGGTAGCGGAAGGAAAAGTGTAAAGCACATTGTGAAATCATTCAGGTTGTGTAATAAGTTGAAATAACCTATCTCTTTTAGAGTGCTAACGTTGGCAAATAAGTATAATTTTTGAAAACCCAAACAAACAAACCCCAAAAAAAAAATCACCCACCAATAGTAATGAGGGCTAGCTAAATCCAAAGAGTGTATGCATTTATTAGCATCTCCTATGCAGTCCTAAAGATCTCCTGAAGAGTAGTTTCCCATTATTTAAAATGCTGTCTTGAATAAGGATGTAATAAGCTTAGCCACAGGATTCCTCAACTACTGTCTTGTTCAGCAGAGGTCACATTTCCTCAGCTGGCTGCCTGCCAGGCCTGCAAACTCAGCTTGGAATTCAACAACCAAGTTGGAGTTTTTTTGTCCCTAACTACTGTTAAAAAGTGACACAGAAAAATTCCTTCCCATGATCAAAATTACTCCACAGCAAATGGACTAGAATTAAGAGATTCTGGTTAGTATTTTGGGGTTTTTTTTTTCAAATAAGCTCATTTTAAAATTATGTCAAACTCATGCTAGCTAAAAAGATATCTAAAGACATGTATAAATTCAGCATATTTTATCTTAGGGAAAGAAACAGCTAGAACTGATTATATGCAGTTACATTAAATTTCCACTAAAAACTCAACATTGTTAACCAAAAAAAATCCCCAAAAGATGACAGAGATAAAGAACTCCCAAACTGAAAGGACTAAATATGGACTCACATGCACAGGACTGCGTTTATTTGAATACATGTTCGTGGAATTAAATAGTATATAAGGTTGTGGGAGGGGCTTCTGGTATTTTTAATGACATTGCTGTGTTTGAAGGTGTTCTGCATACATCTCTAAGCCTGGAAGTGTCACCACAGTGGTCAGCACACCTTCAAAAGCCAGCAGGCAATTCTCTCTTGAAAGAGAGAAAGTTTACAGGCCATTTTTGGACAGGCTGGCAAACAGCTGGATGGAGGGGATACATCTCCCCTGCAATTTGGCTTGTAGGGACATTGTCTCAGCACAGGCTGTGGCTGCATGCCTGAGGCTCATGGCACGTTATCTGAGCTGTAGCTCATCCTGAGACCTGCTCTGCACCACCTTACTGCTGCTGGCAACCTGCAGGTGTCTTCGTTAGCCCTCCTAGTGCAGTGCAAACATCTCATAGGTGTCTGAGGGCACTGGTTCATCCCTTCTGGCAAGGTGGGAAGCCAGCTGATACTGTTGTCTTCAAATGCCACATCAACACCTCTGTGTATTGCACGGAGTGCAGGACATGGCTTCGTGGCCATGTGCTGTCTCTCAAATGCCTACGGATCCCTGGAATGCTAGAGCACGGGGACAGTACCCTGGGAGTGGCAAAGGGTTGTACCCACCATGGAAAGATAGCACAGGTGTTGACAAATCTGGCACCTCCTCTCTGACGTTTCTAACTGCAACCACTTTCGAGGCTTTTTCTTGCCATCCACGCTGGTGCTGCTGCTGTCGTGGCTGCCGTAGCGCGCCGAGGAGTGGAGACCGGCCTCGTACAGCTGCCGCCGCTGCCTCAGCTCCGTGTCCCTGTGAACGAGGGCACAATCAGACACTGGCACTGCCTCCAGCCACCACAGAGCCACACACAGACACCCCTTTACCGCACTCGTCACTGAAACCTGAGCTCCGCACAGCAAAGCCCTGAGTGCTGTCGGAGGTTGGTGCCATTCCCTAGGCATGGCAGACACAGCCAGAGCCCGGGAAAACGCTGCCTAATTGCAAAAGCTATCTCCGGATTTTAACAGCGACCACTGTATCAAGCCAATGGTTCTCAAACTGCTCCACAGAGAAGTGGGGACTGCCGAGGACTTCCTGGAGGTCGATGGTTGCTCGAGCCATGTGGAGAGTCAGGAGCTGTGGCTAACATGACTGTCATTCCTGAAGTTGCCAAAAGCCACCTTGAGGAAGAGGAGCCGTTGCTGTCAGGAGTAACAGCCCCTTCATCAGGAGGCAGAGATGAACCAAGGACCTGCTGCCATAAGGTGCTTCAGGCAGGAAAGGGGGAACCAAGGCAAGTGATTGTGCCAAAAGACGAAGATCTTGCTGTACACCCAGGGAAAAAGAAGGAGATGTCAATTAAGGACAACCACCAAGCCCTCCGGCCGCCCTTCACCCGTGGAGTCTTTAAGGCGGACGGACAATACCTCCTGTGCTGAACTCTACAGCTTTAGGAGAGCAGGTTGGGTGGGAGCTGAGTGGAAGACAGCAAGTGTGGAGTGAGCCGAGCAGATGGAAGGGAAGCATAAAAAAGTGCACCACCAGACACAGCTGAAGATGAGTGGAGAGCCAAGCTAAGCAAATGGCACGGGCAAACTGAGCAACCAAGGCAGATCAGGAGAAGAGGCAGCAAGAGACACAACAAACAAGCAAAACAAAACAAAGAAAAAAAATATGATACAGTGTTCCACTTTAGATGGCTCTTTTTTGTTGCTTTTTTTTTATGTTGTTTGGGCTTTTGTTTCCTATAAGCAGCCACAGGAAGGATCCATATCCTCCAGTGAATTCCAACCTATGCATAAGAACAAGTTTGAGAACCACTCTGATAAAGGTCGATGTGATGGTCTAAGAGTAAGCACCAACATTTGTTTCCCCTTTTCTACTTGCAGATTTCCTCTTCAAGGGGGAAAAAAAAGGCACTTGAAAGTGGTTATTCCCACAGGGGAGCCACCTGCAGGTAAAGCAGTCAGCACACCTCTTTGCATTTCTTTCTGAACACTAAACAACACAGGGGCTGTTTTCCCCTTCAATATGTCACTGGAAAATTTCCAAATGCATGCTAGTTAGTTAAATACAGTTTGTAGACTCCATTCATCAAAACTTTCTTGACATCTCGAGTATCAGTTGTCACAAACTTGAAAGATAGGTAGCAACTACATGGTAGAGAACAAAAGAGAAGATCATTACACAGGAAGCCAGGCAACGTTATATTTTCTTTTCTCGCCTATCTTAAGAGAAACCCTGAACATGTGTCCATAATACTGGAGAAAAAAAGGAGTGTGAAGTTTTTACTCTTTAAAATGCTGGAGTTCTAATGCCAGATGCATTACCACACATGCACAACTGCTCTCTTACTCAGTATTTAAAACCAAGATTACTTTCTGTATACAAAGGACTTTTTGTACCTGTAGTATAACAGTCTTGATACTGAAGACAGGGGTTCCTGGTGCAAAACCCACTACAGACATGGATTGACAGTGACTTTTGATGCCAAGAGGTTGAAAAACTCGAAGGTGTTTAATCACTTGGCACCACATAATTCACATAACGCATCAGGAAATCTCAACTCTCAGCACCAAGAATTAACAAAATAAAAAACCCAGTGGGAACTGCAGTTTTATTTTTTATAAGGTGTCTAAAGTAGGGAATTTTTAGAGCTAAGACATTCTAACCATGGGCACTGTCACATCAGCTACAAGCCAAGGAAGCTGCTTCTTCGATGTGTGCCTGTCTTCAGGTACATCTGCTGGGCTTTCACCTGGACAGGTAAGGACAAGGTGTGTCTGAAGGGGTTACTTACGTCATCCACCTCTGGAGTCTGTCAGTGAAAACAAAACAGGTAAGCAGGCCCCAATTCGTTACCTGAGCTCTCCCAGGAGCGATGATATCGTACTCAGAATCGGTCCGTTTTCTTTTTTTGCTTCTGCTGTTGCAATCTGATAAAGCAACTTTTCCATTGAAAATGGTTTGGCTATACGGCGCCGCTTCATTTCCTGGGACAGGAGGAAATTGCCGTATTAGTTCCTGAGCAAATCTGACAATAAAATGTTACCAATAATTAACTCAAAGTTAATTAACTACTATTATTGACACTAATAAACTGAAGCAAAAAATAGCTTTTTAAAACAACCACAAGTAAAATCTTGCTATAGTCCCAGTTAAACAAACTATTTATGTTCCAAGCACCTCAAAATTCTCTCCCCTAAAAATTAATTATTCCTGTGGAGGCCAAAAGGAGCAACACCATCACTCAAGCTCAGTGATACTGGATGGCTCAGAGTACAAACAGTGCAAGATCTATACATATGACCTGCTTGAAACCCAGAACTGATTTTTAAAACACAAAACACCCCTGGCAGAAAAGGCAGATGCCAGGGAAAAAAGACAACAGGTAAAAGAGGATCTGCTAGTTACTGGTTCCTCTCTGTGAAAGCTTTAAAGTTATATTTTTGGCACAATACCAAATGAATTATTTTGGTAGCTGAAATCCCTTTGATAATTCTTAGGTAGGAAAATTGCTAGCTTTAATGTGCAGGTGGGAAAAGTGCAGCATTTTCCTAGTACCTGCAGAGGTCTCTTTTGGCTTATATAAAGTCACAGAGTTCAAATGAGCTAACACTGGACTGTAATGTGAGTGTGACACAATGGTTGGTGGTTAAACCTGCCAAATACCTACTCAGCACACACAACCCCAAAGATTTTATTTTTAACCTATTTTTTTTTTCCACCCTGTCCTGTAACCTAATTACACACTCTGGGTATTTCATTTTTACAACCAATACATCATAAAATAAATAATTTTTAATAGCACCAGTTGCATGCATTCAAGTGATAACTATCACGTAAAATGGAATAGCAGCCTTTCTGACCAAAAAGGGTTCAGAAGAGGTTCAGAGGTAAGAAAAGTTTCTTCAGAAGCTATTTACTCTGGTAGACTCTGCATGGGGTTGGAACAGCTGCACTGTTAGGAGTGGTATGGGAAGATTTTTCCATGATAGGTTTGCTTAGTCTGTGGCTGTATAGATGAACAGGCTGTATAGAAGAACAGCCTCCAGTCCAGGGAAAAATCCTGCAGAGGCACACACAGAGCCAGGATTAAAGGCCACAGTGGGTGACTGGAGAAGAAAACAAGGTTAGCTCCAGCTGGGTGACAGCTCAGGGACACCCTGAGCCTGAGCTGGGTTTAGCACGACTTGCTGTATCGCTGCATTTGCCTGAATTTCTGAACCTACATATATTTTTCTCTTCCATACAGTACTGAAATACACAGGTAAGTATTTTACAACAGAATTTTACTGCTGCCTAATTATTTCTTTTAGCAGCACATTTTTCAATGTCAGGGAAGTCAGTGAACATTCACATTATAATTATTATCAAGCTGGCACTTGTGACCTCTCTTGCTCTCATACATCTCTTGGTCATTCATTTTCCAGGCTGAGTAGTACTCTTGTATTTAATGCAGAGCTAATTAATAATTTTAACCATTGATCTCTGCTGTGCTTTTTCTAGCTTCTCTATATTCCTTCTTCAGTTAGGGGCTCTGAATTGCACAAACCACTGAGACTACACAATGCCAGAGCAGTTTCTGCTTTGTTATCTATTCACTCCTTGTAATTCTTAACATTCAATGTATTTTTGTTATGCCACTCCAGAGCACTTGACTGACAGCTCCATAGGAATCCAAAGTCCTCTTTTCTCACCAGCAAGAACTCATCATTCAGAGCCCATCTCTGTATGTGTCACATTAGGATGATGTTTTTAAATTTAACATTTATAAACACTGAACTTCATCTACCATTTTCTCACTTGGATCACTTGGTATCATGAGATCTTTCTGTAACACTCAACAGCTTTAATTTTTGCTGCCATTACCTTTAACATCCTAAGTATAAAGGATTAATTTTGCTACTAACTTCCGTTCCTAGGTTTTTTTATAGATACATTAAACTCTGCTAGTAAAAAACTCTTGAGGAATGGAGAAAGAGACATCCCTTCATGATAAACACTGACCCATCCTCTCCTTTTCTTTAAATCAGTTTTTTTTTTGGTGTGTGAACTTCACCTCTCAATTTATTTAAGAGCCTTTTCTCCCAAAAATGCTCACAGACTCTGTCAGCTGCAACTCCTGTCCTTACCTACTTCCAAAAGTTTCAGGGGCTGGAGGCCACGATCTTGCTGCAAAAGCCACCATGGTAGTTACCCTGTTTTCATTTTTTGTGCGTTTATTTCTTCCACAGCGGGGTTATTTTGCATTTTACTGCTCTTCCAAGGTTCTTAATCTCTGCTCTCCACCACAGCACAGCTCTTTTCTAGTGAGGATATCAGGTACACTTCTGTAGGGCCACTTTGCCTTTGATTTCATCTGAAGGAGCCCCATGTGCTCAGGGTGGGACAGCTCTGTGACAGGAGCCAAAGAGTGGGAAACCTGTGGCATTTTAAAGGCATGTTCCTCGCCCAACTAAAACTGGAGGCGGGAATACCTGTCCAGCCCTTGCCAGCATCTTCCATGGATGGCCAAGGGAGTACTGTGCTAATACCACAATTTTCCTACTTGGGAGATCAGTGCACAGGGATTCTGCCACTGATAACAGATTAACCTGGCTTGTGGACTGTAACCTCTCCTGTGTGTGCAGCAGTGCTGCTCCGGCTGCTGACTAGACTAACTCCATCTTTCCTTTTCCTCTCGTACTTCTTCCTCTTGTGTTACAGTACCAGCTGAGTCTCTTCCCACCCAGTTTCTGATAGGCCCTAGAGTCCCAAAACCCTCCTTTAAAACCAGACATCCCCTCTTGTTTCCAAACTTCTAACCCAGAGTGCTTTCTTTTAGTCCAACATTCTGTACTATAGTTTCCTAAATGAGTTTCACTGACTTTGCCCAGTGCTTTATTTGAAGCTATGGAGTGATCTCTTTGCCACTCCAAACACACTTCCAAACCACAACTCTAAATCTTTTCATCCTTACCTTAAAATTTCAGGAGCTCTTAGGGTGCTTTTTAAAAACCAGCAACCTTTTTCCAAGTATGATCTAGGTTAAACCTGACTGTCCCTTTACACAGGTGCTTATATAAACTCTTTTATTTCAACAATTTTTCCAAGGTGCTTGTAAGACTGAAATTAATGCAATTTCAGATGCAGAATTTAATTTTTCCATGTATTAAAGGAGATTGAACAGTCATCCAATACAGAAATGAAACAACATTTTAGTAATATAGAGTCATATAAAAAAATCAGGTCACAGTATCACAGGATGAAAATGAAGTTAATTTATCAAACACTAAAAACTGTCAGTATTGCTGTGGAGAACGAACAGGCAGAAGGTACAGTTTTTTACCAGAGAGTTCATTTAACAATCCAAAAGGGGAATCTTGCCCATTACACAGAACATCTCACCACCTCTGGAAAGCACAATCCTGGCCAGTACTGTGGCAAAGACGGCAAAGTGCCTTGGCAAAATCAAAGAACCAAAGAATATTCCCAAAATTAAAGGGAATTAAGAACACAGGACATTTTGTGGACAGAAAAGGAGGGGAAGGAAAAAAAGAAGATAAATAAAAAACCAATGCAGTAGATGTTTCAAAAGTTATTTCAATATGAACATGTTATCTGTGATTCATGTAAAGTTAATGAGAGCTGTGACTTCAATTTCCAAGGCAGGTTATCATAGACTGTAATCTGATTTTCAGTCTGCTTATATTTACCCAGTGTAAAGCTCTTAAAAATTAATCAAAAGAAACTGTTCTTCAAAATTTGAGGCACCAAGAGCTGTTTAATTGCTGCATAGTGATTTCTGTCTCTTACAGGAGTAGCATTTTTACGATATCAAACAAGTGTTCAGTAGAGTGACAAATACAGCACATGGAGTTAATATAATCATGTACGTTCAGACAGGAAAGGTTAGCTCAGGATTCTTATGCCTTACTTATAGATATACACAATCCCCACCTTCCCCCAAAATAAATATATAATAAAATAACCTTTTTATTTCAAACTAAGTTAATATACAGTTAGTATAACCAGGCTGGAAGAATTCCATTTACCCTAAAGAAGCAATCCCTAACTGTGGACATATTACAGTTAATTACTTAGTAACTTGGTCTGGAGCTGTAAAGGATAATTTACTAGTGACTTAGCTATAAAACACTACCAAAATAGTATCTGTAACCCAGAGTGTTATTTCAGAAGGTTTGGAACACAGAAATGTAGCCAGAATCATGAAAAATGGACAAATCACCTGTTTCTGCAGGCAACCTGCAGAAACCTTGGTCAGTTGTGTGAAAAGGGAATGGGAAGGTTATTTATTTACATCTAGTATGGGATGGATGGGCTGGTCAGTGAACCTAAGGATTTTCAAGTCGATTAAAATTGAAATTGCCCTGATCAACAGCTTTTCCTGAATGAAGGGGCAGAGAAAAACAAGCAATACAGCTGTGAGTATTAACTGACTCTGCCTACCATAGAAGCTAACAAGCACAGTTATTCAGATATTTGCACCTGAGATTCTAATGGTTCTAGAAAACATCACTTTAAAAAAAAAAATAAAATAAGGTAAGCATAATACAATGTATAATCATTAGCTCTGAAAGGATTTTTGAAAAGCTTCCTTGCAAACTGGTCTGCAGGCATAACAATCTTCTGAATTTTTTTATATATACACAAGTCTTTAACTGTCAGTTAACAACTCAGTCACTTTTCAGGAAACACTGGGTCGTCTTATGCCTTGCAGAACTTTTTCCTTTTTTTGTTTATTTAGTAGTCCAGAGACGTGGTTGCACTACTCTCATAATGCTACCAATCCTGGAATGTCTGCTGTCCTTTTAGATGGCAGGGCCGTGAATCCATTTTAACTCCTTTTCTCAACTTACCTTGGCTGTTTTAAAGCCCATACTTGTCCACTGGGTGGTAGCAAAGTGCACCGATTCGGAAACACTATAGCCACAACATACTTTGGACACAAAGGATCCAGGAAAACAGACAACAAACTGCCCGCTCTGCTGTACAGTACGGTGCACCCTGATCCCCTCCTTACACAAGATCTCTGGGGAGATCTGGAAAGACAGAGGAAAAAAAAAAGGGGGGAGGGAACAAAAAAAAAAAAAAAGACAGAAAACCAATTGATTAAAACTTTTATAGTTTCTCTGATCCTCTTCCTGGCTGGGTGCTGCCACATGCTACTGCTCAGGGAGCTAAGCTGTGCTCTGCAAACAGCTCCGCTCTGGTCACTCTCCCATTCCGCACGTCCTGAACCTCAGCACTGCTGCCTGGAGTGACAGCTGCAGAAGTGCCTCTCTGCAAACCAGCAGTTTGAACCCTCACATGCCCGAGGACAGAGCCCTGTCTGCTACTGCAGAAAACAACGCAGATCATTCAGCGTTCTTTCCATCCAGTCTTTTCCGACTTGGCACTGAATCCATTGATGTTAACATGATAGCCAAGGGAGGTCTATCTATTATGGACTCCCCAATTTATACTTAGATGCACTAAAAAGAATTTTTTATCCAGAAGATAAACAAAAGAGGCAAAAATACTTAAGTATTAGGTTTCTCCTATCCATGCTGGCATCAAAAAATGTCAGTCATGGCAGATGAATTGATTCAATCCCACTCCCTTTGTGAAGCTAAATACATTGTAGACCGTATTTAAAAATGGACATTTATTGCACTTTCATGTTTGTTTTTATATTAATACGTAATAACAGCCTTGTTAGAAAAATAGCATGTGGGTAAACACTGCAAAGAGAAAGCAGCCCCCTCTGCATCACTGCAGTGTAAGACAAAACCAAAATTTATCTCCAACCAACCAGCCTCCTGATGAGCTCTGGGTTCTCAAATGAGAACACCTCTCCCAGTGTGTTAACCTACCATTACATTACTTTCAAGCATTTCCAGCCCTGGAGTGCCATTGGCTTGCAGCAGGGTATGTACCACATCATCAAGTTTGTTCTCCTCCGCAGCAGGAATGCAATACCTGTTGTTTTGTCAGAGGAAGAGAGAAAGATTTACTGTGGAGTAAATAATGGTCCACAGCTACACAGTAACAGGCAGTTCAGACCAGCACATTGATTAGAAGAAAGAAATTCATCACAGGGTTTCTCACACAGTTCTTTTGGTAAAACACTGAGGACTGAACGGAAGTTGTTTATTCAGACTGTCTGATCATGTTCAGCAAGTATTAAAAGACACAAAATCACCAAAACAGAAGTGCGAAAACTCAGTCTTCTGTAGAGTCAGAGAAGAGAAACCAGCAACAGATCCAAGTTCATTTTAACAACACCAAACCAGCTAATTATGGGCTGAAGTTTGCATCTTGCGAGCACTAGTATA
Organism: Regulus satrapa; assembly: GCA_013396955.1. Classification (NCBI taxonomy): domain Eukaryota; kingdom Metazoa; phylum Chordata; class Aves; order Passeriformes; family Regulidae; genus Regulus; species Regulus satrapa. The sequence goes on from VWZN01017017.1 coordinate 1,244,643, forward strand.
TGTTATCTTTACCATAAAAGGCTGTATTTATTATCTGCACATCAACCAAGGGATCTTCACATTTAATAGCATTTTCTCTTTGTAACTGTTAAGAAACCACAGATTTCCTCTACTGTTAGTGCGTGAAGTTGCTTAAGACCTTCTTGCCTTGCTTACTGGACAAATTCCACATTCCTCCACTCGATTGCAACAAAAGACTTAAGGCAGACGAAATGGCAGGAGAGGTTTCAAACTCTACTGGGAATCTGGCAAGTTGCACATCCTCATCTCCGTGGAAGCCAAGGAAGCAGCTGTCCTCTTTGTGCTCACTGCCAGCACTGCTCCCTCAGCAGAATGACAAGAAGTAACACAGGAGTCTCGAGTTTTAGAGCCACACATCCAGAGAACTGCTGTCTTTCTGCATGCAGGGGGGCGATATGGTGACAATTGGTCACTGCTCTTGCCTGCAGCCTGTCCGAGGGGTGATGCTCAGGCAAGAAAAAAGCATCTCCAGCTTTATCATGACTTACCCTTTCTCTTTAGGCAATGAGACCTCAGCCTGGGGTCCATTTGCCCCCAAACCAGAAAAACACACACATACACAGAGTCATTTTTCCAAACTTGGAATAAGAGAATGAAGCTGGAAAGATTTGGAGGAACTGGTACAGTCTTCCTGCCATTCATCTGATCTCTCCAGCAACTTCATGAAGTGTTCTGCTGGGCTTACACATCTTGCCAGGGTACTTCCTTATAACACGCGCTAACTCTGTGTGCATCACACAGAGTTATCCCGACTGAAGAGTCTGTAAAGAAGGCTGCACTTCCTATGATCTGAACCCCTCATCGCTGTTCACTGTACTAATGATGACTTTGATTTCTGTTTGTTTATCTTCAAGCCGAGAGGCAGTAGACATGACATTATCTGCTGATACAGCTAATTGCAGCCACAATAAGAATTTTACTGAGCTGCTTGCCCAGGTGTACAAAGAAAAACTCCTTACATATATACTGGCAATGACCAAGACCTTGCTAGGTACTCCCAGGGTTATAGAGAGGCGAAGTAGAAAAACTTAATCGTGATAAGTAAGAATCAAGTCCAAAAAGCAATTTTAAATGTATGCTACATCTCAAATACTTTGTTGCTAATAGTGACATCTTCAGTATAGATCCCCGGGAGTGATGTATCACTCTAGTTACACTATAACGACACATTTGAAACAAGGATGAAAATATTTTTAATTGAACCCGGGATCATGGCAGAACTTAGTCTTCTCTTTTAGTGTCAGAAAATATGGCTGGAGCAGACAGAAGATTCAAGCAGTCCCTCACAAGACAGACACATGAAAATGCTTGGGAAGGATGTGTGAAGAGGAGGGGCAGCACAGAAGTGCATGGAACTGAGTACCTGGGGCAGGACAGCGGGGAATGAGATCCTTTGCGACTGTTGTATGCTGCAATTGCACTCATCTGCAATTCCTACTTATAAAAATGGGAAGTGAGCAGCCAGTATAGACTTCTGAGTGTCCTGGCAGAACAAGATTTCCTTCTCTTTTAATGGGCACTGAGGTTCCCTCCAGAATAAAAAGGTTAGGTCACTGACCTCTGCCCTGCATGCAAATTGAGTTCTCCCCTGTTTAATCTCCATGAGGTGAAATTTGAGAGATTAGAGAGTGATCTGAGCCATCTGCAGGTAAGCAAAGTGGTTTGAGTAGCACAGGGATCTGTCCTTGGAGAAGATTTCTGGGTAATGGATGGACTTGGCAAGACAGAGAAGAGGTTTGAAGCGTAGTGGCTGCTTTGTTGTCCCCAAAGCAGCGACTGAAGGCAACACTGTCAGGGCTACTCTGAGTACTGCATCAGACCTGCAGATATTAAATTCATCTTCCCCTAACACAGTTGGGTGCTTTATCGCACTATTAAAAGTTGTAATGAGCTAATGAATACTAGCTTGACACTTCAGCCTGGCAGCCTGGCTGAAAAATAGCTTCAACAGACAAAGGAGTTCTGCTTCTTTCCGACGAGTTATTCCTGCCTACTATCCCTGTTTCATCGAGGCTATCATCACAAATATGCCTTAAGCTATGTACTCATCTGTTTAAGTCCATCAAGATAAAGCAAATAGCTTCTTTACTTTTATTCTTCTTGGATTCAAAAAACAGGAATAGTTAGGAATAGTAAGGAATAGTAGTCTTCCCAAAAATTTGAGCTGTTCCTAAAATTTGAGCTGTCTGCATGCAAGCCTGTTCAATACCAAGAGTCACATGTTTTGATACACAGTATGAAGAGTGGCCTCAGAACTTAATTAGGGGATTCTTTAATACCTTCTCTTTGGAATTTACTGCCATTTAAGACTAGACTAATGTTTTAGAGAGGAAACAGACTCACCTAAAGTTGAGGATAACGTAGCTTACTTAGCAATTTGTCCTGATAATATACTACTATGAAAGATCACAGATCCTGATTCACAGAACCAGGGAGAACAGCCATGAAATTCCCTGAACGGAAACTGGCAAACACCAGGTCTGCAGCATAATCCAGCAGTTACCTTGACCTCTTGAAAGGATCACATACAGAGCATTTCTTCAACTTAACACATTTAGAGAGAGAGAGAGAGGAGATCTTGCTTTAATGGTTTTCTCCAGATTTCAAATCCTTTTTGTTGGGTCATGTGCTTTCCCAGTGACAACTGGATCAGCACCCCTGACATCAGCAGCATCTGAGAAATGTGTGAGAGCACAGTTTGCATGTGCCTAAAGGGCAGCTCATGATGCCACTGCCACCACGGGGATGTCAAGACACCAGAGCAGACCACGGAAAACCAAGTGAAACTTTCCTTCCAAGAAAGGGGTTTTCATCTCCTAAGTTTATACCACATTTTCCCATTAAAACTGGAAACTCACCCACCCTATCCCACCCCACCCCCCCCACAGGACCCTCTAGGTGAGATTCCCTCATGCAGAAATACTACACAAGTTCCTACTAACACCAACCTACAGGCAACCACCACAGGGAATGTGAAGAAAAACCAAGGGAGTACCTACCAAATGCAATCAGCACCAGTGTGTAAGTAGTCAATGTATGGAAGGTGATTTTGGTCTCGAGACCAGCATGAGGTAGAAAAGACCATGCCAATATTTAGCCAAGGAATTGTCACTCCTAAAACAAAGAGATTGAAAAATGACTTTTGAGTAACTTCAGTTCATTCAGTAAAAGACAGTTTGAGAAGGCATTTAAATAAAAAGTCCTATCTTCCCTGTAAGCTGACCCTTGAAGTCTTCCTATCAGCATGAATAATTCACAGGGAGTAATTTAACAAATTGACTATTTTCCACTAAGAAAATATCTACCAGCCAACTGCAGTATCCTTCAACATGTTTGTTTTCTAATAGCTGTATAAAACTTTTATTCTTAGGAGAATCTACAAATACCCGTAATTCAAGCTCACTGCCATTGATCAGCGGACGTTGCTTCATGTTATCAAGTACATTTGTAACTTTTCAACAGGTATCCTATTTCCCTTACTGTATTTTCCAAGGTGCTGGCTTGTTCAGGCTCAACACCTGATCTCAACAGGAGACTCTGCTCTGCTTTCAATGCTTCTTACCAGTAAACTGCAATGGTGTAAAGGCAGCTGGAGAATTTGTGTCAATTCATTTAGAAAATGTGTGTACTGCTTTTCCCAGTGCTACAGACTACATTTTGCAAGTGTGGAAGTTACACAGCTCTGTCTGACACAAAAGAACGCTGATAGCCTGGCAAGAACAGCAAGGGATACTGCAGGTACAACCAGTTCCTCCCAAGAAATGGGTCTCAACTGTTAATTCTTTATTTGCATGGCTGCCTTCCCCCCTTTAAATACCACCTGCTACATACAACTGCATGTCTGCTCTGCAGCTGGGGAATGGAGGACCAGGAGGAGGGAGAAGAAGCGTTTGGTGCCCACAGCACCACATTGGGAGGACACTGACACCGGCTGAAAACACAGAGAAGGAACTTGCTTACCAGGCACAGCACCAAGATGTCGCAGGATGGATCCTGTATTATTAGGAAGGACTGTGAGGTTCCACCCATGCCTGTTTGAGGGGTGACACAGAGGGAAACACAGTCAGTGCACATTCCCAGTGCCAGCAGTCCCGTGGCCAAGCTGCCCTGCTGGGCTCTGCTCAGGAGTGAGGCAACAAAGAGGACAGACTGGGGGACCCTACCTTGAAAATGGTTCAGATTTTCCCACGGGAAAACCACTCCCATGGGTGTTGGTATCCACTTTTCCACAATGCACTGCTACATGGCAATCTTTCTGTTCCACTATCCGCCAGTATTCTTGCTGTGGGGTAAGAGAAAGTAATGCAGTAATGTATTTTTGATTTCCTGAACAAAGTATCTCTCATTAAAATATAAGCCCCAGAAATTTACAAGGCTTTCATGACCTCAATGTAATTCAACATCAAATATTGCTTAAAAATAAGAACATAAAAAATTAGAAGTCACAATAAGACAGGCAAAATTTAGATCCTCTTGGTTTCCATGTGTCACCACATGTCAGATTAAGAATTCTTTCTTTTCCTCACTTTATCAACACCTTTATTAAAAATGTTCAAAAAATTTCAGAAAAGGAAGTATCAGCATCCTATCTGTTTAACTTTTTTTTTTTTTTTTAATTCCACAATAGACGGCCTTAAACTGATCACAGAAATGCCTGAGAGTCAACTGTCCTGAATCCCATACTCAGTGGCCTGAAATAAAAACTTTTACCACCCCTTGAGCTGGCCTCACCTCTACTTCAGCTACTGTAGGCTCCTTTGTGAAGCACATGTTCATGATGTTTCTTGCTGTTCGGTAGAAGGTTGTTAAAGAAACAGACCTACCCTGTGGAAAAATAAAATAAAATTATTAAAAGTGAAAATGAAAAAACATGCCTACATTTCCCCACGTCCTCACTCCTTTCCTTACAGGTTCAATCCCAGATGACAACAGAGAGAAAGAGGAGAGAAAGAGGACAAAGTCTCCAGAAGATGTATGTGACTAAAGCTCCTTTTGTTGCTGAGAGAAAATACCTCAGCACATACAGAAATTCAATCACATGAACTTCCCAAACGCACCATGTAAAAAGGCCAACTAAATGTTCCCAGAAGGAACACTGCTTTGTCCAGCACAACACTCAGTTTTTGATAAATACAGACGATGGACATGGCCAGCTTCCTGTGACAGGTTGCAAAGAATTCAGTAGGCAGCCAGTCAAATCCAACAGATTATCCATGGACCATGTGGCCACGCTCTTTATGTATAAGGAGCAGGTGAAAAATATATAGAAAATTCACATAAATGCTCAGCATCAAATGTTGCATGTGGTGGAAGTGGGGCACAAAAAGCAGAGTTTGCTGGGATTACCGCTAATCACTTGCTTTCAAAATCTAGTTATGCTCAATTCAATAAAAGCAGTTCAAATGCCAAGGAACCAAGACCTGTTATTACAAGGTTAGGAAAAATAAAACACAGTAAAACTGCTGAATAAGTGCATTCTTTCTTGGCACTGCTGCAGGAACTGTACAAGAAGAGCCTCTGACTAGGTTTTCTGCTTGAGCTACCCCAAAGTTTCCAGGCATCTGCTTTCCCACACACCTACACCACCAGAAGCTCTGGGAAGCATCGTCCGACGGCTTTGGAGACAAGAGCACAAGAACACACTTGCTCCTTACAGCCCTGACACCACGGTGTGCCCAGACAGCAACACCTCTGTGGCCTCCTCTGCTCCAGGGCAGAAGGAAGACGCTGGGAAGCTGCATGCCACTAGAGCTGGCAGGTACCACAAGAGGTCTGAGGGCACTGCTGCAGGCAGAGGGAGACCAGCAGTGCCCTGCAAAGGCGGAGGACAAAATGTCTTTGGTCCCTCACCAGATCCACCGCTCCTTCCCACTGTGCCCCCTGACTGCTCGTCTGAGCAACCACAGATTTTAAAACTCTACATAAATGAGTTTTATTATTTGGGCTGTTACTTTTCTAGTTTTTCAATTATGAAGCAGATCTGCCAAGCCACCTCAGCCTTTTCTTGTGTTTAATTTATTTAGTAACTATGTCCAAGAGTAAACTAGAAAGAACTATAAAAGCAGCTTTCCCCCAGAGGCCAAATCTATCACTCTGCTCATACAGTTGTAACGTTGTCACTTTTTAAATTGAATGCTGCATAATTAGCTTCAGCAAAAAAAAAGTTTGTGAAATGCCCAGGGCCTGGGGCACTCTGATTCCCATAAACTTCAGAGCTGGATTCTCTGTGATCCAATAAGCAATTTCCTTCATCTTTTAATGCCCTCGTGAAGAGTTTATTGAGGCAGCCTTTTACAACAAAACCGCTCGTAAAGCGCAGGGCCCGCACCAAGTCACTGCGCTCGGGCGCAGCCTCCACCGGGGGCAAACCAACACTGCAGCAGCTGCCTCCTCTCAGTTACCTGCTTCTTCCTCTCATCTTCTGCAGAAAAACAAAATTAAGGGCTCATCTTCCAAGATTAGCCATGTCTTTCCATTCTTCAGATAGACAAGAAAGAAAACAAATATACAGCAAGCAAGAAAAAAGAAAGTGGAAGACTGCAACAGTTTAACCCTTTAAAACAGCATATACCCATTTCTTCCTCTTCCAAGTATTTGGTGTCTTTTTAGTCTCCTAAAACTGTAAAGCAAATTAAATGGCTGAGAGGTTTTTATTGCCTGTGCTGTTGGTTGTTTTCTTTAATCTGAGGAATCTTGTAATATTTTCTGATGCCAACACGGAAAATAATTTTAAATGCTTTAATGGAGCATTCTAACCAGAACACAACATGAATTGCTGAGGAGCAAAATACCCTTTTTCCAACACACTGAAAAGTATGTCAGCAGTTCAGCAACTGTCCTAGGAGCTTCAAGCTACAAAACAGAGTCTCTGTTGCTGGGACAAGAAGAGAGGAAGGTTTAAGAAAATAAATTCCTGTTTCCTCCCCTGATTCTTCTCACGTCTGATGCAGGGGCCATGAGAGCCAGCCCAGGGGGAGCAGCAGCACCACCAAGCTTGGAGGGAAGGCAGAGAGAAGGACACTGCAACACCATGAATGTTAAAGACATTAAAGCAAACATAAATATGAGCTGAAACCAGAGACTGCACAATAGCCACAGGTGGGAAGAAAGGGGCTCTTATTAAGTGGAGTATGAAAATGCCAAGTCCCTGGGTGAAGAGAGCACAGCAAACAATTTCCATTATGGTTTTTATGGGAGGGCTGGCAAAACTCGCATTGTGATTTCTTCTGTGTGTCCCTCTAATGAGTCTGCTAATATGCCTTCAGTTTGTTCTGTATAGAAACAAATGCTGCTTTCAGTCAGCACCAGTAAAGATTTAAAAAATATTTTCAGAGCTAAAATTGGGGAAAGAGTGAAAATCTTGCATCAAATCCTGCTTTGATGTCAGCAGTTTACTTCAGACAGTTCGAAATGACAACATTTTAATCGTCAGGCAGAAACGCCACTTATTTAGGAGTAAAGCAAGCAAGCATAGCTGCCTGCAGCATGTACTTGAAAGCACAGCAGGACTCACAGCCTGGGAAGGAGAGACACTGAAAATAATTTGGGAGTCCTGGCAAAAAGTCAGATTAACACAAAGGAGATTTACTCTAACCTTGACATGTGATATGGTGGTAACTGCTCCTGGAAGACTGGATGTCTCTTGCTAAAAACAGATCAAGCATGTGCTGACTGCAGAAATTACTGCGAGAAACCCTAAAAGTATGGCCTCTTCATAGTCTGAAGAACAGACTTTATGGCCTAAACTGGACTACAGCCATATGATTATGATGTGCTGCCTCCAGGCCTCAAAATATTGACCAGGGCATTTTTCAAAGACATGGGTTTGTTGGTTTTAGTTTTGTTTTGTTTATGTTTTTGGTTTTGTTTTATGTGTGTTTTTCATTTTTAATTAGCATTAACAATGTGCTTTAAAAAGGAACCATTGCAATCCCAACATCTGTGGAAACTGTAACATGAGGGCAGGTTCTGTTAATGACACTTGAATTTTCTCAGGAACATGATATTAGGTAAAGAAACTCCCTCAATCCACACACACAGGATTAAAAGGCTTGTTTCATTAAATGCCACGAAGCACTCTCTGCTTACAACTGATGCCAGCACCACCTTCCCTCAGTCTTTTAAAGCCTAGTGATGAACTACAGCAATCTTACATCTTTTGGGCTACACTTGTACATCAAGCTTGATGCATAATTTCTGTGTCCTGAGGTTTGCTCTAAGTGACATAACCAATATTAATGCATCAGTCCTCCTAAAGGGCTCTGCCCTGAGTACTGTGAAAATGAAGCTTCATTCCTCTCTCTGCAGTCAGGCTGACCAGGCACTCCACAGCAGGCAATTCTCCAGAAATCCACTGGATTTGCTTCCCCCTGCCTTCTCCCCAGTCCATCGCCTGTGGCAACAGCTCCCAGCCTCTGCACTACAGAGAACATGGGATGGGATCAAAACAGGCAAGCCCCAGTGTCTGGGAAGCTGCTGGTACCACAATGGATAACCCAAGATACTCTTTGAGTGCTTCCATGTGCTGCAGCTGCTTTAGTGGGGGGTGAGGGCTCCTGCCTGTGGACCCAGTCGATGCTCCTCTCCATACAGCCTCCATGCTCAGGACAAAAGTATTTCTACCTGGTATTGTCAGACTCAGACAGGGCCTGATGTTGCCAGTATTGCCAGTGCTTTGTTTGGTGACCAAGCAGAAATTCTGGGAGCACACTCTGCCTTTTGGGGTAAAGGCCTCAGCACACTCAGACTGGTCACACCAGCTACACTTTGCTTGCTTGCCTTTTTTTTTTAACTTCCTAAATCTGATTTGGATTCTTCTCAAAAATCCCAATCTTGCTTTTTGAGTGATCTAGTGAATTTTTAAGTGGGACTTGCACTGGAAAAGAAGAAAAAGGCATTCCCCCACTCAGTTTGAGGTAGGTGCAGCAGGCAGGGTAAGGTGTATCAAGTTTTTAATTTAACCGTCGTTAAGTACAGGATATTAAGCATAGAAATGCCACTTCACTATTCACAAAAGCTGCTGTCATTAGATAAGCTTCTCTCCAAGGGCAGCATGGAAAAGAGATTGCTTTTCAAAGGTGGGATTGAGGCCAGAGTCCCCAAGAAAAAGAATTTCTGCGCTGACAAATCATAACAGGCTGCAAAAGAAAACTGAAGCAAGCTTTTAAAGCCCAATTCATGAGCTCATGCAGTCCCTAAATAGCTTAACAATAAGTCATTTTGGGCTATCTGGCTTCATTTCCTGGTGATGGAAGTGAGATTGGAAGGGGAAGAACAGCATATTCCTTTACTGGGCACAGACACTCAATGCTATATTTCTCTCAGAGTGCGGCTACGCCATTCAACACAACTCAAAATTGCACTGTGAGTTGCAGTGCCAAGTCCTGCTCCAGAGCAGGAGACTGCCAAATAAAATACAGTGAAAGAGTCAGCATTCCTTTGTAAATGGATGTACTTGATATGTGGAGGACTAAGCGTCCATGTGACTGTTAGTGCTGAGCAAAGTCTGGATGAAAATACTGTTTGCATTTCAATTTGCCCTTTCTAAATGTAGTAGTATTTCTAGTGATGTTAGTTTTGATGTGCAGCACTACTTCACTCAACAAGAGATTTGCAAGAAACAGGAATGAGAAAGCAGAACATTACTTTAAATGTCACTAGAAAATGAAAATAAAATCTGTGTCTGCAAGGATAATTGGGCAGAGATATTCAGGGAACCTCTCACAAGGAAATGAAGGGGTGGCAAAGCCCAGTGCATCTTGTTATGACAATAAAGCCTTGCAGCTTTTCCAGACATCCTGCAAGAGCCAGGCATATCAGGATAAAGCCACCAGACTTGCCTGACCATGATAACCATGATAACTGCTTCCTTGGGGGTGCCACTGCAACCCATCAGCTCCCCTCAGACACCACCTACACAACAGCACCATCGGCTCTACAGAACAGAGCAGACAGATTTATCATTACCTTGTATATACACTTGTGTAAGTCGCTAAGAACTCCCTCTTCCTCCTCCTCCTCGTCCTCCTTCGTGGTCTCCTTTTCCTGAGCAAAGAGCCGCCGCCTGCCCGTCTTCAGTGGGACATCGACCTCTTTTAACTTGTTGCGGAAGCCATTTTTGTGAACCACGCCGTTGATGAGTCCATTTTTGGGCTCAAACCGGGGCAAGGAATGGAACTTGTAGGCATTCTCTGAATGTCCCTCCAAAGGTCCTTTCCTCTTCTCCAGGATTTCCTTTTCCAGCAAGACCTCCTTCTCCAGTTTCTTGTGCTCCTCGGGGGAGAGGGAGTCATAGGAGAGCAAGTACTGGCAGTAGGCTTCTTGTAGCTTGGCCAGCCTGTCCTGTGCAGTTTTGGGGATGCGCAGCATGTCTGCCAGCTTGTTCCATTTCTTGAGGTCAGTCACTTGCTGCATCCCCCCCATCTCGTTGATCAGCTGGACGAAGCAGGCCAGGTCGAGCTCGCAGCCTCCTGGGGTCCGCATGTGCCAGGAAGCAGAGGAAGGGAAAGGGAAACACAGGAGTAGATTAGGAAAGCTGCGGGCAGCTCATGCCAAATGTGCTACCAGGCTGGGCACAGGGGGAAATGACAGCTCCAGGCACCTGGGCACCAGAGCAGAACTGTCCCTCTCTTGTATGCCTCCTGCTAAAAAGAGGCACACTGTTCTGGCAGTTTAATTCATTCACAGGCCACGTTCTTGCGACAGACTTCCCTACCATTCAGTTTGCTCTTCTTGAGTTTCTTGCCCTTCTCTTCTCAGAGCACCCCAAGATATTTCCTTGACATGCATCTGTGCCCTGGTCATTACCCAGTGGCTGGGCAGAAAAGAGCTGCCCAGCTCTGTAAAAGCCCACACACCCTTGCCCACCACCAGTCCCACATCTGGTTCATACCAGGAATAAACAAAACGAGTGTCAAGCTGGGGCACTGGCCATCAGAAAGACAAATACCAATCCTTTCTGGAGGTGAAACAGCAATAATCTAATATCTGCACAACACCTTGAATGAAGTTAGTATTTAAAAAGGAGCACAGTAAGATTATCAATTTCACTACAGGTAATAAAATCCATATAAAAACCAAAGGGAGGCAAGGGGTTATTTGGGGTTGGAGCCTGCAACCGCATAAAAAGTTCCAGACACATTATTCCTCCAGTCTGAGGCTATCCGTATTTTATACTCCATTCTGGTTTTGTATGTTTTAAGATGACTAGCACATTTCACACTCCAGTCAAAAAAAAAAAAAAAAAAAAGAAAAAAAAATTANTTTTAAAAAAACCACCCCATTTCCCCCCCCAGAAAAAAAAAAAAAAAAAAAAAAAGGAAAAAAAATTATACAAACTGCCGTATAAAAAGCAGCCAAATGGATGAGGAACAATAAAAGAAACATCACAAGTACTCTGAAAGCATAGAAATAAATCATCAGTGGAAAGAGTGAAGAAATGGCCCAAAGACCACCTACAAATCAACAGTGCGCTGTTCAAGGAAAAAAGATAATTAATACAAAACCAGCATCAACATCTCTGCTGCCACACTGTCTCCCCTTTGCCTTTTTCTTTGAGAAAAGTAAAGAACCATTATGCCATAGCCATTTCAGAGCACTCAGAAATGCTACTGCAACAGAGGAGGGCAAGAAGCAGAATTATGGTAAATATTTACTGCAGGATGCACAGCTACATCATCTTAACTCCTATTATCTTGCCTGTTAGCACAAGCAGTATTACTTTTTTCAAACTACCCTGGCTGCATCTCAGATGCTTCACTGCTGAGTCCAGTCTTCCTTCTTTCCTCTGCTTTCCCCTCTTCCACCACTTGTGCCAATCCAGTGACAAGGGAGGCTCAGCAGTGTAAACCTGTGTGCAACATTTTGGGACAATGGCTGCGACAGGGGCAGAGCAGCACCAGAGGCTGCTGACATTTATACTGCCCACACAGCACAAAGGCAAAGGTGTTTGGCTGCAGACTAAAGCAAGCATAAGGCTTTGAGTAGAATATGATAAGGGTGGAGGGTAGGACCACGAGGCAGCAGATTTATCCTATTTAGTACATTCAGGAACAGGGTGAGAGATTTTAAAAAGGTCTTGAAGCTGAGAAAAAGTAAACACCATTGGGGGAAAAACAAAACAAAACAAAATTAGTTTGGAAAGTTTTCTTTCTTTCCTCTTTTATCTTCCATACACAACATAATATAAATATAACCTTCAAGATGGCTTCTGTTATTTTTTTGGTCAGTGCTTTCTACACACAGGCCACAAATTAGCTCAGGTGTAACTCAAGATTGCTTTCCATGCCAACAGATTCAGCAATCTACATAAAGCTGGGTAACATACTCCTAACTTGGCAAGAAGTGTGGCCCAGATTTACCATGACATGTTTTCTCCAGCACACACCCAGTTTGAAGTCCTACTTCCAGCACTGTTGAAAATTCAATTTTCTCCCGCATCATGGAATGATCACTCATAATCACTCTGCAATATTAGAGCTCGAGTGGCACTTCATTCAACCAGAGCCTACAGCTAAGGTTTGCAAAATGCTCTCAATTATAATTCCATTTCACACAGTCATAACTTTTGGAAGCATTTATATCTCAGACTGATGTTTTCCAGGATCGACCTACGCTTGCTACTTAAACTCTCCTTGAAAGACTGAAGGAGGAAAAAAAAAAAAAAAGAAGGGAAAAACCCCAATAACAACAACAAAAGAGGAGATCTTTAAAAGTATCTAGAGAAAAATAGCTTCAATAGATCTGGCACGCTATGCAGACACAGTATTTAACTTTATTTTTTTTAAACTGCCTTAATTTCCCTAAGTTAGGAATACTTTTAAATTGCTCAGTGAGCAAGCTCATTTTAAAAAAGTAAAACTTAAATCTTCAGATATGCATTTAATACCAAGTGCTGGCACTAAAGAAGCCATTGGCAAAAGTCCCACTTACTTCAATGGAAATGTGATTTGGCCTGGAGAGAAAGGCTATGTATGCCTGTCTACTTAAATAAGCGTGCATTTATCACCACAGATTATTTTATATGTTTCCTGATAGAACCAACAGATTTTTCCTCTTTGTGCACTGATGATCTCCAGCTTTTTTTCTCCATTTGGTTTTTGATTTTAAACACAGGATAGGTAGGAATTTAACTACAGAATGGATACAGAGGATGCAAATTTTTAAGAGACCACTGTTTGCTCTGGTTATATGGTACCCAGCAGAATAGAATCTCTGCCTATTCATTAGGCTCTTAGGTGCTTAAACAATACAAATAATTAACAGTAATGCCATCTTAATGCAGAGTTAAGGTATTTCATTAAAAAGTTAACATTGTTCCAGGAGCATTAATCGAGCTGTCTTGCCCATTTTCTTCTCTCTCTTGCCAATGTAAATGCAATTCATTATTCTTTTCTATTAGCATACAACCATTGCATACATTAGGCATACAAAATGTTCATTTATTGCTGCTTGAGTGATTTTAATTTTCAGATTTCCTTTAACATTTTTGCATGGCTATTGCAACAAAGCACTAACCCCTCATTCCTCCTTCTTAAAATTTTGTTATTTCTCTGCTGTGCCCTGCATCAGTTCCCCATAAAGTCTGCAATCATTTTGTGTGCTTTAATGCATTTTTCCCTCACTTACCATATGTGATATAAAATAAAGTTTAAAAAGGAGGAGGTGGGGGGAAGGAAGTGTTGTGAATTGTTTAAACAGAAAAGCTGTCCTTTAATCCAACCAGTGCCGAGAGCTGCCTCAGGTTGGATAATACCTCAAAGGCAAAAACTCTAGCCTCGAGTTGCAACATGCAGGTCCTGTGAGCTCGTGACTCAAAAGGCTTCAAAAACAGAGGATAGAACTAACAAACATTAAAAATACAGGTTTTCTTACTATGGGATGGCTGCAAAGGCAGTAGAGATGGAGGTAGCTCATTCAAGAGTTCATTTGTATGCTGCTGTTGTCATGTTTTTACAAACTATTGTCACATTTTTGTCACGTGTCATATCTGACAGCAGACCATAAACCAAGAATTCTGTTAAATAAGTGATTCTCACTCAGGCATTAGCCCTGGCAGACACCTGCTGGGAGAAATAATGAAACCTCCATTTTGCAATCAACTACATTTTACTGCCTATTCTTGACACTAAATGGTTGTTAAATGTCAGCAGGTCACTGCAAATTTGTGATTTTAAGTGTTTGAGTACCCAAACACAAGTCAGTTCTGAGATATTTTCTTTCCCCTTTGGTTAAATGTTTTTAAAGGAAGAGGCAGGGAAAAAAAATGTATTAAAGCCTGTCAGCATTGCAACCTGTTAGAAAAGCATCTTTGGCAATGTCCAAAAAATATTCTTAGACAACCTTTAAAACAAGGCTATCAATATACACAGTCGTACTACCCACATAAATAACCAGCAGGGAAAGAAGAAGATTCTGAAATCTGCAGACCAAGGTCCCATGGAGCAGCTTTTTGTTCCCCTGGGTCAAACAGGGAGGGAAATGGCAATATGAAGTCGCCCTGGACAGCTCTCTGACAACCTACCTGCATCGTGCTTGGCCAGTGGAAAAAGAGAGAGATTCAGAGCTCTGCAGTGTTAATTGAACAGGGGTTTGGTTAAGCATAAAGGCAAACAGAGCATAAAGTCGTATACGGACACTTACAAGCAGCGGCAAAAGGCCAAGGAATCACAGCCCTTACCTATGAGTGGGAGTTCATCCATGGTAATGCCCTGAGATTTGAGGTGCTTCTTGATACAGGCCAGCCGCTGCACGTTGGGTCCCCAGCGCCTGCCTAGCTTGTGTATGTGCTGAATCTGTGTCACAAACCGCATTTCATCATTTAGCTTGCACTCAGGTCTCCAGTCTGGAGGAGGAATCACCCTGCACATCCCATACTTCTCTACCTGAGCTCGGACTGACTCAATGTATATCAGTGGGTCATGAAATTCCTTGGTGGAGGGCCTAAGGATGGGAATCTCCCCCAGCATCCCCCACCCAGACTTACTACTGCCCTTTTCGTGCTTTCCCATTGAGTCTTGTGGCTTGTGCAAGGACTCCGCTTGAGAGGTAGAACGATTTTCACAGGAGGCATTTTCAGTTTTGCCATGTGCTTGTTTCCCTGGCGTACTCTTTCCAGCAGCGGCTCTTTTAGGCCTATTTCTTTCCAAACTCTTCTCTGGCACTTCCTTTCTAAGGTGTCCATTCAGCAAAGGCTTTTCTACTGCTGCCTTTTTGCTGGCAGCTTCTGCCAAGTTGACGGCCCCTTTCATTCTCTTGGTGGGCGACTGTATTTTGTCTACGTGATTCGTCTCTTCCAGCCTCCTCTTCGAATTGCGCAGCCCCTCCCTTAACTGTCTCCCCACCTCCTTAGTGCATGTCTTTTGGTTCAACTTGCCATTGACTTTTACACCATTAACAGCGGTATTGTTAGACTTGGATGCTCCAAGGGATAGCACCTGTTTGCGGGTTTTTGCATTGCTACTTTCTATTTTCCCTGAGATTGTGTGGTTGACAGGTGAACTGGGTTTGTGGTGATTTAGTTTGGTTTCCTTGACCAGTTCTTTCTTGGCTTTGGTGTATGTGACAGTTCCCTTTGTCACTGTTGCAGTGTACTTCACAGTTTTGGACGGTGAAGGTCTGACTTCTCTCATCTTTTTGGCACTGGCTGCATTTGCACTCGGAGATGACATTCGAGTGACCCCGTTGACTTTAGAAACCTGAAATGCCAGAAGCGTTGTAGGAGGAGCAGAAGGAAGAAAACACAAAACAGAAAAGTAAATTAATAATGTGACCACTCAGCCCCAACTGCCCATTTTCTGTACAACCATATTCTGCAGTCCTGACTCCTGGCCCTTTCATACAGTATTCATATAATGGTTCGCACACAGACAGGAGAGGGGACTGGGCGCTTATAATAAATAAGATAAAAATGTGGGTTTTTTTTAAATTTTCCAGAAGGCCTTCAAAAAGCCCCCAGTCTTGCTTTCAGAGGGTACAAAGCCCCTGGCATTTGGAAGGGTGAGGCCCCTTGCTTACACTACCCCCTTCCTTGCCTACCAGAGAGCTGTTATGGGATTATGAAACACAGTCTGATTTACAAACCCGTACCTTCATTACCTTTTCTTCTCAAGACACAAACACTCTCTCTCTCTGCCACCCAACTTCCTTTATGTGCACACACATTTCACTACTTCTTAGCAGACGAAACAGGCAGCATATATTACCTACTCTAGCTGGAATCTGCACATTTGCAAAAAACACACTGAGATTTAAATCAATTTACCTTCTATCCATACATACATATACAAAGAGATGTGGAACACATTATGCACCCAACAGATCAGTATGGCCATGAAGGACCCAGCCTGTCATACCTATTAAATCTTAAGCAGCATGTTGTTGCTGAAGTTGATAATTTGAAATGAAAAAAATGTATACAGTAGTCCAGTGTTTTTCTGTTTTTTTTAAGTTTGGTATCCAGACTATTTTTCTGACACATATTCTATTAGATCATGTTGTGTCAATGCAGCTTAGAATTGTTGGATTCTGCTGCTTTTTGTTAGACATTAAACCCAGTTATGAGACTAGACTTTGTATTTTAACTACAAGAAGTACTAAGGACCCAAAGCAATCCCCATCTACAAAGGGAATTGAGACCATTCAGCACTGGCAAAGCTGAACTCCACTGCTACAAAACCGAAATTCAAATTCAAAACTCAAATTTCAGCATTTATGTAACTTTAAACATTGACTTCTCGCCTCCTTAAATGACCGTGAGCACAGAAAAACACATCCAAAGTCAGAAAAGTTGATAAAAGTGCTCAAAGTGAAAGCGTACAGTACAATCACCCCTTATCAGCACTCAGGTATGTAACACCATTTCCTGTAGAGTTGTAATACTTTCTCCTGTGGGATTTTGAAATCCTTGAAGCCTGGCAGCTTCTCTCAAATAAATGCAAGAACTGCAGTCACTTATATAAAAGGATGATATAAAATAGGGATCAAACAGAGGCTGAAAATACAGTGCTATGGTCTTGCATGCAGTGACTTGCAGAAAGGGGAACTGGACCCTGAAGGTTCTGCACACACACATATACTCGTGTGCGCTTGAGAGTATGTTTAAGCACATTTTCTCCTCTGTACCCCAGAAACCCAAGCAGGAGTAATGATCTTTTAAAAACCATCCATATTCTTGTCCTTCCTGTACTTGCAAGGTAGAAACACTTAAGGAAAATCCAGTTAACTGATGACATGAGTTTTTACCTTGAGCTTTTCAAAGATATATGAGGTATCATCTGGGAAGCAAACACTTGCAAACAGAAATGCATTTACCCATTTCCCTTGAAATTTAAGCAGTACTCTGTATTTGAAATGCAGGCCTGGATTTAACTTTTACAGCACTTTTTCATGCTGCAGAACAGACATGGGTAGAGAGCTGCTGAGACATTGCCTCTTGCCTGCAGCAGTCACAACAAGCGTTGAACATCCCTGGATTTATAAATAGCTAGGAATATTGATTACAGATTTCACCTACACTAATAGAGAAGAATTGATTGAGAACTTGAAGGGGAAGTTAATCTGGTTGACAGTGATCAAAAAATGGGTTTTCATTTCTAAAATGTGTCAACAGTAGAGAAAGGATAAGAGGCTAAAAAAACCAAACCAAAACAAAACAAACAAAATCCCAAACAACCCCCCCCCAAACTAAAACAAACCAACAAAATTTCAAAAAACAATACCAAACAAATAAAGAACACCCCCAACCCCAGAAACAAAACAAAACAAAAGAAAAATCCACCTGAAAAAATCCAAACCAAAGCATTTTCCACTCAGAGGAAAGGCATAAAGCACAGGCCATTATGGCTGATCACAAGGTTTTCTAATGACTGGAAAATCAGAAAATGATCACAGTAAAAAGTGGTAACACAATTATGTGACTAAGGGCAACTACAACTATATTGGAAAAGAAAAAGCATATATTAAAATCAGAAAGGCCAAGGAGCTAAAGTAACTTCAGTTAAAGCAAGAGACTAAAACAGAAAAAAATTATAAATACCTTAAAAGTACAAGATAACAAGCAGTGGAAGACATAAAGCACCACACAAGGAAGGAAAACAAATAGCCTGACTAAAGTGTTCTTTTGCATTAACCTTCACCATAAGTGCCATGACTGAATATTTATCAGATACAGAACATAATCCATTTCAGCAAAAAACCTAGGATAGCAACTCCAGTAAGGTAGAAGGTACCTGAATTACTTAGGGCATAGCTCCTGGAAAATAAGCTGGCGGCAGACAGAGAGTCTATCTAATTTCAAATCCTAAAATAATTCTGAAACAAATCATCAAACAGTTAATTTGCATACACATAAATGATTATAAATATTATTTTATAAATTAATAATATAATAAAATAATATTAAAAACAAAACACCACAATCTACCTAAGGCTTTGCCAAAACAGCAAATCATTCAAATTTAATCATCTTCCTACAGACACCTGGCTGAGCAGGTAAAGAAGTATCTCTGCTTCAGTAGGATTCCAGTCACTGTCTCCTAGGAAATTCCATCAAACCCCTGAGACACATCCCAGTGACTTCACAAGTCATCCTAAAGAAAAGTTTTAATTGTTATAGCTCACTATTGTCCTGGGAGGACATTTCACGTGTCTTTCTGCATGGACTTGCCTTGGTTCTAACTAACTATTTTCATTATTGTAAAATTTGACACACCTGGAAGGAAGAGGCTGTAATCAGTCACAGGAAAAGATCAAAACCAAAGGCACTCTTGAAGAATCTATTTCAGAACATCTCTACAGTAAAAGGAAGTGCTACATTTACAAGGCACAAATCATACACCTGTAGGGGAAGAATAACATTTGGGGGACCGCAGCAAGCTGCAAAATGACAATACAAAGCACACAAACCACTTTCTGAGACCTGTTATTAAGGATGTTGAAAGCAAAGGGTAGGAGCACAGCTTTTCCTACGGAGAGCTGGACCCAGCACCGGGGCCACATTGTAAGAAAAATCTAGACAGAGGAGCAGGTCTGAAAGAACACAAAGTGCTCAGGTATTTTGGAAATAAGACTGTTGCTGAAAAGCCAAGGGAGCTGGGGTCTCACTCTGAAAGAGGTCACTATGGGACAACTCTGTGACAGTCTCTGGAAGCAGAAGGAGCTCCTCTGAAAAGAGACAGTAAATGCTCTTTCCATGTTCACTGGGAAAAGCAGGAGGAAAAAAAAATCCCTTTAAATGTCTACAATGATCTGAGGCACAACTAGGAAAATTTGCTCATTAGTAGAAAAGGAAAACACTGGAAGAAGCTGACAATGGACATTGTCATACAGGAGGTTTTCAAAAGGTGGAGCCTTTAGCCCTATTACTGTGCTGTCAGGTACAATCAAGAAAAAACCTCAGTGTGAGCAGTCAGGCTGCATGGAGGCACCTTGTTACTCCAGCCTGCTGCTGATTTTTTTCTGAGGAACTTGTGACCAGAAGCCTGAAGGGCCACCTGCGGCACCCCTGAAGCAAGGGCTTGTGTTCAACAGGCTGAGAACAGACCACAGTAAAGCGCTCGTGGGAAAAGGCAATATCCTCACACCTTCTATTCAAAGCAAAACATGTCTTGAGCACCATCAGCTTTAAGACAGAAACTCCAATCCTAGATAGTAACACAGTATTTTAAAATCTTATTTCAGCTTATCATGGAGTCCAACCATTAACCCAGCCAAGACCACCACTAATCATGGCCATAGGTGCCACACCAACAGGTCTCTGAAGTACCTCCAGAGGTGGTGACTCAATCACTTCCTTGGACAGGCCATTCTAATACCTGACTCCCCATTTTCAGCATAGAAATTTTCCCTAATACCAAGGCTAAACCTACCCTGGTACAACTTGAGTCAATTTTCTCTGGTCCTATTTCTTGTTATCCAGAGGAAGAGGCCCCAGCTCACTGCACCCTCCTTTCAGGCCACTTTAGAGAGTGATAAGGTGCCCCTGAGCCCCTTTTTCTCCAGGTTCAACAGCCCCAGCTCCCTCAGCCCCTCCTCATCAGCCTTGTGCCCCAGACCCTTCCTCACCTCCATTGCCCTTCTCTGGACACGCTCCAGCCCCTCAATGTCTTCCTTGGGGTGAGTGGCCCAAAACTGGACACAGCACTCGAGGTGTGGCCTCACCGGTGCCGAGTACAGGGGACAATCCCTGTCCTGGTCCTGCTGGCCACGCTATTGCTGATCCAGGCCAGAATGCCACTGGCCTTTTGGCCACCTGGGCACTGCTGGCTCCTGTTCAGCCACTGTCAGCTAGCAAACACTGGTCTTTTCCTGTTGGGCACCTTTCCTGCCTTTCCAGATCCTTCTGCAGAGTCTTTCTACGTTCATCAGATCAGTATTCCTGACCAACTTGGTGTCGTGTGTGAGCTGACTGAGGGTGTTTTTAATCCCCTTGCCCACGTCATGGATGAAGATGTTAAACAGGACTGGCCCCAACACTGAGCCCTGGGGAGCACCTTGGGTGACCAGTTGCCAACTGGATGTAACTCCATTCACCACCACTCTCTGGGCCCAGCCATCCAGACAGCTTTTAATCTAGCTAACACACATCCAAGCCATGAGTAGCCTGTTTTTTGGGAGAATGATGTGGAAGGTGGTGTCAAAGGCTTTGCTTAAGTCCAGGGAGACAACATCCACAGCTTTTCATTTATCAACTAGGTGTGTCAGCTAGTAGGAATAAAGTGACTGACATTAGCCTTACACGATCCAAAGTCTTGAGCCAAAGGTGAAACTAGGGATATGAATAATCTTATCTTTGCTTTTCAGCTATGTTCCCAGTTTTGCTGACAAAATTATCTTCAGACCATTCTTTTCTCTCCTTTAGTGAACACTCGCCCTGCCAAACATACCAAAGATGGTATAAGAGATTTTAAGTTTTCTTGTCTTTATAAAATGCCCGGGACCAGCACAGTCTTGCTGTGCTCGTGACAGCACCAGCAATCAAATCAGCGATTTGTTAGATTTGAGCTGGTCTACATACACACCTCTTCATAACACCTAGGATCCAGCCTCTAAAACCATATACAAAAAAAATTAACAACCTGCTACATAGCAACCACGGTGATAAGAGCAACATTAGCAACAGTGACAACAGTTTTGGTCCCAAATAAATCCAAGTTATGCAACTGATCTTGAATTCATTCATAAAAATAGTTCTGTGCTTACAAGAGTTGTGCAGAGGTAAATTACCATATTAGGCCAATAGAGGGCCCCATTGAACTACATTTCCTTTGCTCACAACGCCTTAAAGTAGGAAGACTTTGGAAGAAGCCAAAAGAGAAAGCAAAAGAGATAAGAAACTTGTGACAAGTGCAAGGGGAATATCAGAAGAAGAAAGACAGAAAAACAGAA
>VWZN01017017.1:1266107-1276339 GCA_013396955.1 Regulus satrapa
ATCTGGTAATTTCTAGTGTTCTGACTTTATTTTCTGTAAGACTTAACAAAACAAAAAATGCACACAAATAAACCATGCAAATGCAGTGATCACAGAGCAGAAATGTAGTGGAAGGAGGAAGAACATGTGGCTGGCACTCTGGGGAAAAAAAAACGCCCTCTGGAAAAAACTGAAAAAGTCAAAGACTCAGAACAACAGCAAGAAATTCAGCAAAGTCCCATAACTGGTAAGTCTAGGATTTTGTACAAAACTAAGGCTTTCTGTCAGGCAAAATATATAATCTACCTTTAATCAGAGTCACATTTTCATTAAATTTTTTAAGAAAGTACTTATGCTAGTGTGGGTTGCAGAAGAAAATTTAGGTGCCTAACAATTTTTTAGGAAGAAAAAGTAAATCCACATCATCTTGATTTAAACCCCACCTTATTTTCTGAAGCCTGAGGACCATCCTTGCTGATGTGTCCATGTGGTGTGACTGCTGGTTGTACTGCATCACTTTAAATTTTTCTCCATTGTATGTCACACAATTGAAAACATTTAATAGTCTACGAAGTAAAACTACTTGGATTGTGGACAAAACTGTTCTACACTTGTCTTATTCCTTCGAGAACTACCTTCAGAAGTGGCAGCAGTTGACTTTCTCAAAAGTTTTAACCAACCAAACTCTGATGGTACAAATCCAAAGCATTTCACACAAGTGTTCCAGTAGGTTCAAAGGATTAAGAACTTATGTTTCGAGAAACTTGTTCAACATCGTGAGCTCATGACATTAGCATGTCATAGCAAGGACTGTAAGATACTGGTAATCACCAAAAAGAAATCCAAAAGGATGCAAAAGAAGGCAGACATTCACAATAATGCCTAAATAAGGGCAAATGTGCCATGGTGGAATAAAGAACTGAAATTCTACAGAGGTACAGACACACTGTGAATAACCTTAAGCATCTCAAATCTGATTAAGAAGGTAATACAAATTTGGTGGAGGCATTTCAGGAGAACTTAAACTACCACTGAAACACACAGCATTAAACATTTCCTCAGCAAGAGCATCACATCTTTTTGCCATTTTTATTTTCCAAGCCTGTGACTCAGAGGTGTCATTTAAAGACCCTGACAGCTCTCTACAAGATAGCAATTCCAGCTCCACTGAAGACCAGATAAGCCTACATAGAAGAAAAATCTTTAGGTGTCAGCAAGTAAAAAGTATCTCCAGTCAGCCCATTGAGAAGTCATCATGACAAAACAATCAACCAACAAAAAAAAAACCCAAACAAAAACCATGACCAAACAAACAAAACAACAAACAAAGCCCACTCAAAACAAGAAACAAAACCCAAGACAAAAAACCCCAAAACAAACAAAAAACAACCCAAAAACCCAAACCAACAACAAGAAGAAAAAAACCCAGTGAAAAACCTAACCAAACCACATCACCAAATCCACCTCCCCAAAAAAACCTCCAAAACTCCCAAAATGCTTAAGTGCAGCAAGCTTTCTGTACTGCACTGCCCTGGTGCAGGTACTCTCCTAACCCAGCCCCAGCCTGAATAAAAACAGTCACAGGCAATGAAAGTCTGGTCTGCTAAACTTTCTCACCCAAATTCAAGTTAGGTGGAAACAAATCTCTTCCTGAATTTTTTTGCTAACTTTCAACCAAGTAGCACAGAACTCTCTACCAGGGAGAAAATATTTTGGAGCATCTTCTTTATACATCAAGAGAAACATTTTTCCCAGACTCGGAGGTTTGTGCTGCCCACGTGCAAACCAGGGCACGTGAGTGCAATGTCAGAGCACCTGAGATAATCCACACAGAGCAACTCCTTCCTCCATGTGCTGCCAGCCAGCCTCAGCACTGTCAGCACAGAGTGCCAGTCAGAAAGGTTTCATAAACAGCAATGTGAACTTTACTCTTTCATATGAATATACCAGATAATAAAAAGACAGGGTTGTAAAGCACGCTTTATCATGCTGACTTCTAATGTATATATTTTTCCTTTTTCCTTTTTTTTTCCCTGTCACTGAAAATTAACTCCCTGCTGCTCCAGAGCATGCTTTTAAGGATTGCAACGTTCGATCTGCACCAAGCAACGGAAAAAGCAGCATACAACCTTAAAAGCCTTTGTTTCCCGTGTGTGTCCACAGCAGAGCACAACTTATTACCTGTTTCCTTAAGTCCTGAGCCGATCTGTGAAGAGTGTGGTGGTTGTTAGCCGTGAGCCCTTTCGTAGAGGAGCCAGTGTTTGTAGTAGCGTGGTGATTAGCAGCAGCCTGGTCTTTCCGACTCTCAGCCTTATGTTCGCTGTTCCTCTCCTTCCCTGGGGTGGCCTCTTTGCTTTTGTGTTTCTGAGCAGGTTCTTTCTCCTTCGATGATTTGCTGGACCCATTGAAAACTGAGAAGAGAGAAAATTAGGTTATTAAGGGGAAAAAAAGAAGAAAAGAAAAAGTATGCAAGACCAAACACTTCTTTCAAAACAACACAATTTTCGCTGCTCTCAGAGTTGGATATTTAGTGAACGCCTTCTTACATCTGAAGTTAAATCAATACAGAAATAGCACAATTTTGCAAATTTTTTTAGATAAACAGATTTACTAAAGTATTCCCCCTGCTTGTTAGCAGACATTATCTTCAATATCCAAATTAAAACATAGAAGGTATATTACTGTTTTGACTGACCTAGATTTAGAATTATGAGTTTGATTTTTACTTATGACAGTTGTAATTATCTTTTTTTGCTCTTGCAGTGAGGGAATTCTAAGCATAACAAGACATAAAAAAATCTTTATTTTTATATCAATGTAGAAGAAAGGAAACGTTCCATGAAAAAGCATGTTTTGTTTTAATCAATACCCAAACTGCTGAATCAAACTGACAGCA
Organism: Regulus satrapa; assembly: GCA_013396955.1. Lineage (NCBI taxonomy): Eukaryota > Metazoa > Chordata > Aves > Passeriformes > Regulidae > Regulus > Regulus satrapa. The sequence goes on from VWZN01017017.1 coordinate 1,268,983, forward strand.
GTTTGCCTATAGCAGACAAGCTGCAAATAGAAAAAGGTATTCTCCAAAATAAGGAAAATACTAAAACCATTTTGGAACATGTGACACAAAGTAACACTGGGACCTATGCTCAGGACTGAAGCCTTTAAATGAAGGGATAAGGAAGTGTGGAGCAAACACTTTTATTTTTTTGTACACTAAACATTACGTGAAGGTCTACAATCAAGTTTTGTTTCTGTCTCTCTGCTGAATTTATTTAAGAAGAGTCACTGCTTTTCTGTTGTCAGGGAGCATGAAAAGCTGAAACTAAAACAAACTAACAAAAAATCAGAGCACATTTCTCTGTTTGTTAATCAAAAATGTGCTGAATTCAGTTTGGTGATGCCCCCTCTTCAGTGGGGCACTTGACAGAGGTTCACAAGGTTTGTGATCCAACATCCACATTGGCAAATGCCCTCCCTTCCTTACACTCTTAATTTCTACTGTCTTTCTCTGACATGGTCTAGGTAAAGATGCAAACAAGAAACTTAACAAATGTTTAATAGTGCAACTATGTGAAAAATCTTATTTATTACACACAGCACAGAACATCTGTTTGGGAATAGTAACTACATGTATGAAGTTACTGGTTTTTACTTGAAATGAAAGCTTTCCTTTTCCACTACAGGTTATATTCCTACAACACATACCTTCTTATCAAAGTTGTGAAGGTTAGCTGTCTCTACAGATGTAGGGTATTAACAGCAGGAGCAGCAATAAGAGTAGTAAGAAAAACCTAATAATACTGCTAGACAGAAGAAGGGCAGCTAAGCTGCTTCTAAGCAGACCCTATCTGCAAACCTTCCCAAGCATCTGGAACCCTAGCAAACTATTGACAAACTTTGATTTTCAGGTCACTTAATATATCTTCAGTTCCTTTTATCACATTCAGTCAGTTATAAGTGTTGAAGAAGATTACTTAAAAGAGAAAAAACTGCAATTGCTTTTCCTCCTCTCTTCCTTCCCACTTGCGTAAGTGGAATAAGAATGAGAGAAAGCTGTCAGCAGTGGAGCCACCACAAATTTCCCCGTGGTTCTGTCACTCCTGAGCTCAGGAGCAACTGGTGCTGCCCCAGCCAGCCAAAGATTCCTTAGTGACTTCTGCAAAAATTGTGTAACCCTTTGCACCTCATTTCCAGTGATGGAACTGGAATAACTGCCAACCCTCTCAGGAAGTTCATGACAATACATTCATCCTCCTTTGTAAGGAATTCTCGCATCAGATGGAAGGTGTTACAAACACACAAAGCACGAGTATTCATTTTTAATAAGACATAGCACAAACAATCAATGGCAGCTTTGTTAATATGTATTTTATCATTTAGAGCGATATCTTCCTTTGAAGGGAACAAACTGTATATACTGATCTACTCCTACGGAAACGTTCAAGTCTGCAAGATTAATTTTCCGTAATCAGTCGCCACTGTAAAAACTGAAGAGTACTAAAACAGAAAACACAGCAAAAAAGCCAAATTGCGCACTTCTCTGGTTAACAAAATAAGCCAAAAAAACCAAACCAAACCNGACAAGGTATATTTTTTATGCAACAGCTCATTAAATTTAAGTGTCGTGGGAACCCTGCCAGTTTTACCCTCTGAGTAATTATCTTTTGTCTTAATTTGTAAGATTCTTGAAAGGAGGAAGAGAGAAACAGGCGGAAAAAAATGTTCTGTCTCACAGGAAAAGCTTAAAAAGATTAAGTCTGAAAGCACAACAAAGGGAGATGTAGATGCAAAACAGTTTTTGCCACGCTGTCTTCTAGTTAAACAGTAGATGGTATCAGTTTCTATAAAAATCAGTATTTGTTTCTTCCACCACCTAGATTACTGTTACATCCAGCTATAAAACCTTTCTGCAATAGTAAGTTCTGAAAATTCACCAACATACTATGTGAACAATTATCAAAATGTTAACTTAATTAATTACAAAATACTATCACAAGCCTAGCATTTAGAGGGGGCAAATCCCTGAGACTATGATTTTCGTCCCATCGCACTAAAAACACTGAAGCAAGTTATTTAGACAATAAATTTATTTAGTACAGTACAGGATTAAACTCTTGCCCTAACAGCTGGTAAGACAGAAAGAAAGCAAAAAAAACCCAAACAAAACTCTCTCCCCAAAAAATCTCGCTGATGAAGAGTAACTGATAATAAGCCAGCAACACCTACTTCTCAAAGGAAAGAAAGCAATAACCTCCCAAAACACTGAATTTAATATTACTGAGACCAAATCTGATGAAACAATGAAATGATTACTAATTCTTTTGTGCCTTCTTATGCAGCAAATTGCATCCTTCTTCATGTCTGCCAGCTCTTAAGTATTTCTGATGCACTCAGAAAATCAGGAAAGGTACGTTGTGCTTTACAAACCCCAGATAGATGTGTTCCATGTTCTAATCTTCCATGTTAGGAGAAATAAGTGTAACATGCCAGTATCCAGTGTTCTGTTCTCAGTCATTTTGGTTCCTTGCTAAAGAGTAGTCAATAAAGGTTTCACCCTTGAAGCAATAACTTCATTAAAAGACAGAAAGACAAACAAGTCCAATGTACTCCCGTGGTGAAACTTGCATTCCTGAACCAGAAATGATATGTAGTCTTGAATTATGATTATTTTATGCTACCTTAACCAACTTTGTATTTACAGAACAGCTTTTAGTTAAAGGTAGGAAATGCTACAAATAAATAAATAAAAGTGTAAGTAAATTATTAGTGTTCAGACACTCCATATAGAACAAATGGGTATCGTTATACTCTATCAATCTGAATGCTTATTCTCAAAATGCTGTGTCCTCCAAAGCTATTATTATTATTAAACTGAAACAATAAGAGTCCCACAGTGAAATACTTGTGGGTCTTTTGGTTAGCAGTGATGATCAAATGCAAAGAAACTGAACCACTACATGCAAAACTCAAAAACACTGGGGGTTTTTAAACCACTGATATAATTTATGGCAGCAGACCAAAACCTTATGGCAGCGTGATCCCTACAGATCCATCACAGTGCTCTCTGCATCAGGGGAACTAGACCCTGGGCACCAATAGTCACCCAGGATCCCATACTGGGACTTTGGGTTATCTCATTTGAAACGGTGATAAAGAATCCCTACACAGACCAATGCAAACTGTGCAAATTGTGCCTGTATTAGGGTGCAGAAACAATAACATTAAAAAAAAAATCTGGTCAACTAAAGCCACGGATGTGCTCAATTACTACAGATTAATTAAGCATTTACCACAGGAATTGACACTGTAGTGGGCGATACACATAATGTGTTTTTCAGCAATTTTCGGAAGTATTCCTGCGAATTAATTTGCACACAAACACTTCACGGGATACAGCCAGCCAGCCATTCAGAAGCTAATTTATAATATGTACAATAATCAGGCTTTCACTGTGGAGGCAGCAGAATTACTGGACTGGTTTCAGTCAGCTGTTGACTCCATGGATAAAGCTTTGTTTCCCAAGCCCTCCTGGAGGTTATTCCTGCTTTATACTTGAGATACCTGGGGACGCTAAATATGGACTGCAGAGTACTGAGCCCTTTTGCTGTATGCCAGTGGCTGGGAAATGAAGGAATGGACCATACACATACACATGTGCTGCATGTTGCAGAGCTTGCACTGCATAAAGCAAGTGATTGCACATTCATAAAACCGTCCAGAAAAAAGAGGGGAGATAGAAGTGAAAGGGAGAAGTTTTGTTTTCAGAAGGAGAAAAGGGAACCTTGCCAATATTGTGAACCCGAGCCAGCTATTCCAGTGCAAGCCTCATGTTGTTACATAGATCATGTTTGGGAAGAGATGTAGTATTAATCAACTTTCTGGCATGGAGTATCCGTTACTGTACAAAAACATTCTTGCTCTGGCTTTAATTCAGTTCTAAGTCACTGTGAAAACATTTATGTGGCTCTCAAACTGCATTAAAGGACCCAGGCAATAATTCTTTTCCCCTCCCAGAGGAACTAAAACAACCTTCTACTTCCATAAAACACAGTATTTTAATACTGCCGATTGTTTTCCTTAAATGTTGGGTATGTTCTGACTTCAATAAATCATTTCCAGGGACAGAAGCTGTCTTCTGGAGCCCCCCAACATGCTCTGCCTACTCAAGAGTCAGGAGCAAAGGTGTACTTCAGAAGAAAAGGCTGACACCACATCATATGAAAACGTGTGGTATTGCTGTTTCCACACTTTCCTAATGGAGGACGACTCAATTTCTCAGTCGACAACACCACACAGAAATTTCCATTGCCGCATGCTAGCAGGAGTCAAACAGGAGACCATAGCAGAGAGGTAACGCTGAATTCGTTTTGGACGCCATCAACAACACAGCTCAAGCCCTGCACGCACAGGAATCTATTGGGCCACCGGGAGCAGCGTTATTGGTATGAGACACCGCGCCACCGCCTGCAAAAATTCAATACCAAGTGTCTCGTCTCAGCGCAAATCCATTACTCTCACCTAACCACTACGACACAAACAACATCAAAAGGGTCACTCACTAAGCAGCAAGTCCATACAAGAAGTGCCTGGCTGTTATCACGAGTCTCGCACCAGGATAACAATTCAATTTCTTTTTTTTGAGCAACTTCCAGCTCCCCTATTCTTCTCCACAGGTCATACATCTCGCTGCTGAAAATCCGCAAATCCCCAAATGTGTTGTGTCTGATTTGCATATTTAAATATGCAAATTACTGCAAACCGGGTAATTTTCGTGTTACATATTTTTGCAGAAAAATTAAATGTGCAAAAATGTTTATTGCAACAATTACTGGTTCCATGGTCTTTCAACAAAAGGCTGTAAATCATCAAAATAATTGCCTACCCATTAACTATTGCAGCACTCTGCCTGAAAATTTCTCATTCTTCAACATATATTTTTCTTCTAAATGTTTACCTCTTCAGGATTAGTTTCACTAAAAAATTATGTACAAGCCTCAGGTTCTGTCTCATGTACCCACCCACAAATACCAAATTTAGTTAAAACCAAAACTAAATACAGAACTGCAACCATAAATCAGAATTTTCTCACACTCAAGCAGTAATGTATGTATAAAAGATGTGCCATGCAAGCCCAAGATACACAAACGCTGCATTGAACCATACCCTGAAATCAGAAAAAAGCTATCTACAATCTTTTTCTGCATCATCTTTGTGCTACTACACATGTAAGGAAATTACTCTGCTAAATTATCCATTGCAAATTGAGAAGTGAAACGTTCTGTGTTTCTGGTAAGTGAATAAGACAGCACTGAAGCACAGTATAGTGTTTCTAGCAGTGCTTGCTTACTATGCACTACTGCCAGGTCTATTTTGAAATTTGAGCCCCAAGAGAAAAAAAAAAGGCATCTATACATTTTCTCCCTGCTCATTTCAGGCAAAAGGCATGCGGAGCAGTTTTTATCTCATCATGTTAACAAAACACAGCATGAACCAGCAACCATTTCTGACCCTGTGCGTATGCTGGCACACTGAAGCTGGTTTACTCCAGCTAAGGACACCGGATTGTTCATGAAGAAGTTTGGTTACAAGTAACGATGGTTAATTCAGTTTTCCTAAAAGCAAATCAGAGCTTAATTGTCTGTTTGTGGCTTTCAGAGACAACAGGACATTCCCAGGTATGCTGGCCCAGATGTGCAGTACTCTCCACCTCTGGGCTGCTGTGCTGTGCTGTGGTGTGAGAAATATCTAACTTCCCAATCATTCTTCCTGAGAAAATTAGTCAACCATTATTAGAGGAACTGTAGCCTGCTGCATGCAACGTCAAAGCGGTCTACACAACTGTATCTGTGTATGCTGCTCCTCCTGAGGCACTTTTCCAGCCCACAAGCCCTTTCAAGTAGATTAATGCCTATCCTCCTTTGCTCCTGAGATGGGAACGATAACCCAACAACTCTTCCAGCTCTCTATCACAGCCTGCCTAGAAAAACACTTGGCACCTGCAAACATTTTTCTTCAGGAGCCTGCAGAGAAAACCTTCCATTGTGCCACGGAATGAAATCAAACCAGGATTTATTTTGTTGTGAGGAATTCAAAGAATTAGGTTTAAAGGAGCAAGGACCTAAGCCTACCCTCTTACCTACAACTTGGAATTCCCTCTGAGCAGTGGGGAGACACAATTTAGACCCAATATCTCCTTGGAAAGACTTGCATGCTCACTTCTACACATTGCCTTGAATGCGGGGGATAAACCCTTCTCCTGCCAAGTATTTCACTTTGCTCTTTTACAGATGGATGTGTGTGCAGCACACCAGCAGCACTATGAAAGGAGGTGGAAAAGGTACAGGTAACAATTTGATGCTTTAAATCTGTCCGTGAAAGCAGGAAGGTTGGAAGGCAACAAGTCAGTTGAGCTCATGACTTCATCTTGTTCAGCAAGCTATGCCACGTGCTATACATGCTTCCCATTCACACTCAGGCGTTCTCGATAGAGTTAGCTCTCCAAAAGGTGGCTCAACAGGCTCAGTTATAACAAATAGTTTGGTGTGCAACCTTAATAATGCCCCATATTGGCATCAGAAGAGGATATTGACACATGACTTCGCCCAGAAAAATTGTTCTGGCCCCCACTGAGCAGAAAACAATCATTTGACACTGTCTAATGACATTAATCAAGCTTTGAACCTTTGTTGTTGTATGTCATAGCAACTGCTTAGCATTTTCAGGTCCAAAGTACTTGACTAGACATTGTATATTAAAAACAAAAGACTTTAATTCATTAAAAATAGACTCTCACGCTAGATTAAGTTCATTTGCTGCACCCGTCCCTGGTCTGCCTTTGTGTGTGGTCTCATTTAAAACAGACACACATGAACCAGAACCTACTTTATTCACATGAAACAAAAATACTATTGGCTGTCAACCAACATAACAGACACTGAAGAATGGGAATACCCCTGGGTAAGGAAATTTTAATTAAAAAAAAGAAAAAAAAAAAGAAGAAGAAGAAAAGAAGAAATTACAATGACGAAGAAGAAGCAGCTGCCTTCTCTGGGAATTCCTGTTCCTTCACCTTTGTCAAAACATCTCTGTCTCCTATGTATTTTATAAAGGTCTTTTGCAGCTCTGTTAAAGCCACAGCCTCATTTACACTCCCTCTGATCTATATTGATAAAGATTATGAAGCCATTATATGGCTCATTATGTTTGCCTTTACTTACCCCCAATTAAGATTTCAGGTGTCTCTGGTTTTGAGCTAATTTCTAAGTGGCTGCCATCTGGGACATTCTCAAGGAACACAATCGGCTCCTTTTGCAGTGATATACCATACTTAAAACTCTAAGGAAGCAGTTCTGTTACGTACATCTCATTTTCCATATGCAGAGTTTTGCGCCTCT
>VWZN01017017.1:1276395-1345210 GCA_013396955.1 Regulus satrapa
TAGAAATCAATCCTAAGTGCCAAGTTTTTATCTATGGCTTATAAAGCATTAAAGCTCCAGGTCACAACCGACAGTTGAAATGCTATCAGGCATAACATCCCCTTGCAATTACCCACAAATAATTCACAAAAAGTAAGTTTTTGAGCTTGGATGTGCAATAAAAACAGATTTAGACGCAGTCATGAAAAAAAATTGTGGCATATGTAACAAAGGCACCCTTTTATAGAAAAGTTCTTTTTGAAAGGCAGAGATGAGGATCAGCACAGTGAAGTAATTGGCATCTACTAATCTCTTCTTTGGAGCAAGGTAGCATGAAAGAACAAACAGAGCAGGCACAGGTGACCTCTCAAAAAGTGCACTGTGAAAAGACCTTCCTCTCAGCCTTCGTACTAAAGGAGAAGAGCTGAAGGGGAAGTCAGCAGAAAGAAAGATTATCACTGAAAACTAATAGTGAGGAAGGGAACAGAGTGCATTCGCTACATTTTGAAATTTTGTCAGGCAGACATGGCAGAGAGTTATGAAACAAGAGCTCCTGCTGGAGCAAGAACCACATCACACAGGATGCTGGCATGGGAGCATTGCAGCAGGATCGAGAAATTTTCAACATGGCTTTAAATCTTCCATTATACGGTGGGTAATGTTGCAATATACATGGATCCATTTCTCAAGATAAGGCACAAGGACACTGTGATACAATTACTGTGTAATTAATGCAGCTCTTGCTGATTTGCAAAGAAATAACTGACTTGCAAAAGTTTCTCCCATAAAATTTTTCAATCAACATGAATGTGGTATCAACCTACTGCAAGTGTGGTCTCAATACCACATGAGAGAAATTTAGTGTTGACCCTGGAAGGCATTGTGATAACACTTATGAATGCTTACATTTAACTTTGATAAAATAAAGTCATTCTGAATTAAACATCAGTCTCAAGAAAGCCAGAGAGTGTGGCTGTGTCTATATGTGTGTGTGTACACAAACATAAATACATCTCATAGAATCTCAGCATTTTTTTAGGCTGGAAAAGATTTTTAATATCATTAAATCCAACCATAAACCTAACATAACCAAGTCCACCACTAATACATGTCCCTAAGTGCCACATCTAATGACTTTGAAATACCTTCAGGGATAGTAACTCAACCACTTCCTTGGGCAGCCTTGACAACCCTTTCAGTGAAGAAATTCTTCCTAATCCCAACCTAAACATTTCCTGGCCACTTGAGGCCATTTCCTCTGGTCCTACTACTTGTTACATGGAGAAGAGACTGACCCCCATGTCAGTATATATATTATGTATATGTGTATAGGTGTGTGTGTGATTCCAGCCCTGCAGTAGTTCTGCCACAGAGTTCAGACTGTCAGAAGAAACAGACTGAAGCACAAGATGCTAAAACTTGCTCCACCACTTTTTCAATCAGATCAAGAAGAACCAAGAGGGATTGAGTACATTCAGCTCATAAATTTCTTTACTAGCAGGTGCAGGAGAAAAGCACTACTTAGTACCTACCTTGCCCATTTGGTACATGTTTATGTGTTTTTCCTTTCCTAGGGGTGGACTGGCATGATGATGAAGCATTGTTTGTGGCTGTTTTTGTGTCCTCTGTCTCCTCCTCCTCTTCTTCTTCATCCTCATCATCCTGAGAGCTTCCAAAATATACCATGTTGCTGGGCAGGGCTGGAGAACCTGATCAGTACAAAGAAATGGCTCATTAGCATCATTACATTCACTTACTGCACTAACCACATAGATCATAACCTACTTCAGTGTCATGCACAGCAAGGGGAGACTGGGACTCAGAGCTGCAAGATCAGACGAGTGCCTGGACCAGCTAGAGGGTTTTTATTTATCAGTTTTTACCAACAGGATATGCATGTGCTTGAAAAGCAGGGTGCTCTCCCCTCAAGCACATTCTATTCATACTTCAGACAACCAGTCCTGCTACAAGCCCTAATTAGTAATTGCGTATTTAGAAAAGGACTAATGCACATGCTTAATTTCAAATGCTTTGCTGAAATCTCAACACACAACTAGAAGCTTACAGCTTTTCCAAACAGAAGAGCAAAAAAACCAGTCTATACAGCAGTGATATTTTTAAGTTATCATTACAATAAAGCATTTAAAGTTCACAGTACTTTGCACTCCTCTAAAATATTGTACACAATGTTTTGTATTTTGCAGTATTCTGCAGTAAGAAATAAAGAGAAAAGCCAAGACATTGAGAAGCTTATTTGCCTAGAGGATTCCTGGCAAAGGAGAAAAAAGAGGAAAAGCCTTCTGATTCCCTGTGTGCTCCTCCTGAGGATGTTGCTTTTCATCTCTTGATTACTTCCCATGACGCTCCCATGATTTTTAAATGTACAAATACTACTGACAAGTAATGGGCACTTTCCCATGTGCTCAATATCACTTTCTACTTAAAAATGAGCCTCCTGCCTATCCCTGGAGGGACAGGTGCCCTAGGAGCCTTCTAGCTATTCCCAAAGAAAAATTTCTTGAAGAAAGGGAAAGAAGTATAGTCAACATATTTGGATAACACCAACTTCAATCATTTTCCTGTAGCTAAATAAAACAAAAGGGCAAAGACAACTGGGCTACAGACCAACACAAGGTAGTGGCTCTTTGGCTGGTGCTTCCTTAGGAAGCACTTCTGGCTTCAAGCTCTTCAGAACTGCAATTCTGTGTTTGGTTTGGAGCTGTTGGTGCTGCCATCGCCAACAACTGACTAAAGCTTATTTTTTGATTGCTTATTTTCTGCTTCCACCAGGTTTCTACAAAATACTCCTAACTATAAAAATTACTTTTTAATGAATGAATTACCTAAATATGATCCAAAAACTGGGATAGGCTGTTTCTTCAATGAATCATTTATTTGATTGGGATGGAGTTAATTTTCTTCATACTAGCTGGAACTAAGCAGCTATGCTTTAGATTTGTGCTGGAAGGAGGTTTCATAACACTGGGATGTTTTAGACATTGCTGAGCAGTGCTTGCATGGTGTCAGGGCAATTTTTGCCCCTGTTTTTCATGCTGCTCTAGCAGCAAGAAGACTGGGGTGCACAAGGAGCTGGGGAAAGATTGGGGGGGGGGAAGACACAGACAGGACAACTGATGAAAGGGACATTCCAGACCATAAGACTGGAAGACTGGAAGGCTGTTCTCAACAGTAAGAGCTGGGGAAAGAAGGAGGAAGGTGGAGACATTCAGAGTTACACCATTTGTATTCCCATGTAACCTTTTTCTTTAATAGAGCTCTTCATCCTGGGGATGGCTGAACACCTGCCCGGCACCAGTGAGCAGCAAATTAATTCCTTGTTTCACTTTGCTTGCAGCTTTGCTTTGCCTCTTAAACTGTCTTTATCTCAATCTATGAGTTTTCTTACTGAAAACAGACCCTTCCAATTCTCCATCCCACTGAAAGCTTAGCCCCTACCTGTAAAGATGTTTGCTTTTGGCCCGTAGCAGCCCCTTTGGAACTGTGGCTGCCTCAAGGAGAAGCAGAGAGGAACTCCTCACCAGCCTCCTGTGCTGTGTGTGAGTGGTAGCCCTGGGGCTGCCAGGGGAAGCACTACAGCACTATTGAGGGCATGATGATTCTTCCCCCCTGAAATTGTGTAATATTCCATCCAAGCTGGACAGAAACGTATGGAAACGTGGTTATCCCAGGGGAAAAGGCTTTTGCATGCCACAGTTTTCATGTTTATAGAGACATATGATCAAATTAAGACTTTTGACATATTTCAGGGCATGGAAGCTGCAGCAGCCTACAGAAACAAAAAATCTTCATATTTTTTATGCAAGCCCAGAACTTTCTGGCACAGTCTAAGCAATCAAACATAGTAGGTAAAAAGTGCTGAGAGGCACATTAATTCTTCTACTCATAGGGGAGTTTTAAGTCTCAACAGCAACTAACTAGAAGACTCTAAAATAGTTACTCCTAGGACAGTGCTGCCTGAAAAATAAATTCGTTTTTTTTCTTCCATCTAGGTACCTAAATGTGCAGTATGGATTCAGAAACTGGATGCAAGTGCATCTGTTCTTATCAGGATCTGAATTCTGCCACTATCTGACACCACTGTGCATTGACAAATGATGGCATAAAAGAACCTTACCGTTTGGAACCCTCAAAATTAGATTCAAACTGAAATCCCCCTATTATAATTAAAGAAATAGAAAATGTATCCTTCTGAGACACTAAAATAGGAGTCTAGATATAGTGTTTGTTCTTCAGCTTCATCTTCCTTACAGTTCTGCATCTCCGAGCTTTTTTGGCAGCTGCTTTAAACAGCGACCAACAAAAACGTATCATCTGCAATGCAAATGTTGTTATTACAATAGCAATCCTTTTTTTGCTTCTTCTTAAAGCAGAAAATAAAATACAGTATTAAGTCAGTCTGTTTAGAAAGGAGGGAGAGTCTTACCAAGGTTCAAGAGCAAGCACAAACTTCACCTAACTCCTGGTATAAAATCACGGTAATTTCAGTGCACAAATCTCCTGTCAGAATGATAGTTTTTAATTCTTTCCAATCAAGAATTATGAACAACAATGGTTAAACTGCATTCCCGGGACAGCTGGGACTGTTTGGGAAGTAAATTTCCAGAGAAAGTAGACTAACAACATCCAATAACACAGGAGAGTCCTGCTAACCCTCACTTCATTGATCTAAGTGCTCTGCAGTATGAGACCTTGGAGAAAAGCTGGTGTTCAATCTGGATCTCCTCCCCTCCTTCCCACCAGTTTTTCCTACATATTTATTGAAGTTGACTTGCCAAACAGAAGGAAAGAAAAAAAAAAAAGTCTGGACTTGTACATTTTTGTTCTATTTAAGCATTGTTATGGATGGAAGACTTGGAAAGAAATTTAAATGCTCTGAGTTTTCTTGCTTAATATTTGTATTAGAACTTTTTTTAATCCTCATCTTTTATAATATTACTTCAGTTCTGGAATAGCCTCAAATAATTTGTTCACTAATATGTGTTGAACTGGTTAAAACCACTTTCACTTTAAGCCTCTGTAGCTAAACATGCCCAAAAGGCTGAGAAAACAGTGGTTTAAAATATTGAAACAGGCTGGCCAAGCTCAAGACACTGCAAATTCCCTTTATGAGCAAACTGAAGGGAAGATATGCCTGTAAGTACACTGTGATTTCGTTCAAGCTGAAAGAATGACAATTATGTTTATGAAATAACACCTAAGCTGTGAATGGTTTATGTGCACTGCTGGTTTACACCAAGCAACGAGCCAAGCAATCCCCTCTAAGACTCCTCTTATGGAAATAATACTCAGACTTCTCATGACTGATGAAATAATGAAACTGATATGAATGAAACTGAACTGTGAAGAGTGGAAGCTATGTTATCACTCACCTTTTTTAATATTGTGTAATAATTATTCCTCTTAAATATCTCTCATACTCTCTGAGATCAGATAGGGATGTGTACAGCCTACCTCTACAGGGGACCCCATTTGTTACTCAATGCTACTGATTTATATAAACAATACTAAGAAGTGTTACTGTAGCTATAAACATTCAAGACCACTGAAAATCTGAAGAAAAATGTGCACTCATGAGCTAATTGGTTTTTTCCAGCTGTATCAATTGGTTCCTCAAAAATCTGGCTGGTCTTCACTCCAAGTGAAGACCATGCTGGTTTTCCTTACAGACAGACTTTGCTGAGAGTTGCTGCTCTCAGGTTACTCCATTTGTAACAGACATTTACCATGAAAAATGCTGTATGACAGCAAAATGATAAAAGTTATCCAAAATAGCATGAGAACAAGGAAAACCAAAGGTTCACCAGACACATCTGTACACGCACACATCCACAGAACACGGTGTTGTAGGGGTTTCCTTGTTACATAAAATTCACAGATCACTACTCTGCACGTTTGTCTCTTCCTGAACACACTCAGCAGCAGATATACATGGGGCAGCTATACTGGTTCCTTCTTGCCAGCCAGGCAGGAAGAATAAATAAAGATAAGCAATCATCCCTTTTCCTTGTTTTCCTCAGCACCAAAGTGTGATTTTCAAAACCAACCAAGGATAATATAAAGAGTGACACTGGAATTAATAACAAACAGCAAAAAAGAAGAGTGGCAATGCTAAGGATATAGGGCAACATCTGTGCCTGGGAGGTGGTGCCTGCCAGGTCTCAGCACTCGGTATGTAATTCCCCACCTCCTCACTTTCCATCCCCAAGAAAACAGCAGAAAAATCAGAAAGAGAGAAAGTGAGAGAGAGAGAGAGAGAGAGAGAGAGTTACAAGAGTCTGTGGCTGTATTGAATTTTACAAGTCTCCTTCTGTGCTGGGAGCCCCCACATCATGCAGGCAGCTGCTACCATGGGCACTGGAGCGGATCAAGCAGGAGAGCAGGGAGTAACCCTCCAGAGTTTGGAGAAAGCACAAGAGCAGCCCTCCACCCTGTGAAGCCCACCCTGCAACCCACCCCATCAGCAGGTGCCTGAAAAGCCCGCTCACTCAGCAAATATGATGGCAGCTTAGAAATTAAATTTGACTTATTCATTTAGAAGACATTTCACGCAAGGAACCATCTAGACTGTTGTAGCTGTGTGGACATTTTTCTTGGCATCAAAAAAGGCCTACAGAACATCTACCTCCATCTGGCCTCTTCTTATTATACCTTATGTGCCACCTCCTCAACTGTGGCAGTGTAATTTTTTTGTGGGGCCATGTGGTGAATCAGATCAGGGAACTGATTCAGATTAAAATCCCAGACTAAGGAAATTAAAGTCCATTAATAAATGCTGTAACTGTAATGTAATGTTACAAGCTCTCAAGAAAAGATTTGGAAAATTTCTGTGCACACTTCTTCTTATTGAATGTGTAGCATAATACATCACTTTATGTTATTAAACAAAACATTAAACTCAGTATGTTTCCAATCTCGTGTAGGAGCTGCACGTTTTACATTGTGTCCTGATGATGTCTAGGCACACAATTCCTAAATGCTTTCCCTCCCCCCACCCCCCCCAAGACAGCTGATTCCTTTAGCAGCAATATTTGCATAAAAACATATGCTGTCACCAAAGATCTGGATGAGGCAATTGCAACGTATTGGGAAGGAAGGAGAAGCCACGGCAGAAGGAGAAAGCTGTAAAAAAGGCTGTAAAGTGCAGCAGAGCAGAAGGGACGAACCCAGATGTGCTGGGGCTTGAGAAAGGTGAGTGGTGAGAGGTACGCTAGCCAATGGACACAAGTTGCGGGAGCAACAGGAGAAGACAGACACAGAAAGGATTACTGACGTGAAATAGTAACAAGTAAAGTGGAAAGGACGTTGCTGTTAAGGCTGGCTCAATACAAGGCATCCACCTGACAGCGCAGTGAACCTGCTGCCCTGCTCCAGACATGTGCCACTCACCTTTTCCTGAGTAATGAGTCTCACAGTTGAGAGGAGAAAAGCTGTGGTCAAAGTCAGGCAGCAACCTGGAGGGAATTTCCCAGCCCTCTCCCTCTCCACCAAAACACTAGGGAAGGGCCAAATTACCAAAGCTGGACCTTGCACCAAGATTCTGAAAGCCTAAAAACTTTCCATGTCTGACCAAGGGATTGCAAGCCACACAGCCAGCTGACACAACCCCAGGTACCCTCTCCTCAGCAGTACAAGAGCTCCTAGGATCAGATATTACTGCATGTGGTAAATGTTGAGAAAATCAGTAATGATGAGTTATGGTTTTTTTAAAAATCACTCATCAAGGTTACAACAAGCTATGAATTATTACAAAAAGGGAGGACAGTCAGCTCTTTGAAAAAAAAAAGATTTGAATCTAATTTTGAAGTATGTTTGGCAACTGGTTCCATCAGTATCTTCAGTTTCATTATTGAAATTCTCTCTGCAGTATTTTGTCTTCTCTCCTATTGTGAGAACAACACAAAAGGAAGCCTAACTATATAGGAAAAATTATTACCACATCTACACACTAAGTGCGGCCTAATATGAAAGAATGACAAATGTATTTCATGCCCTCTGTTACAATAATTTGATGCTCATACAACATTAAGTACAAAGTAAAATATGGGGGATTTAAGTCATGGTACTGATTTTAGCACTTTTCTAGGAAAGATGTCACCTTTTGCATGTGCAAAATTCAGGCTCACTACTAAGAGTAGGGAGAACTGATGCTTTTGCAGTCTGTGCATACAGATGTGTTGATTTCAGCAGCAAGTGCCTGATTAATAGAATAAACAGTACTCTTTCTCAACCATTTCATTTGACTAATGAGGTTATTACTTATTTTCTTTCTTTTTCTTTTCTTTTTTTTTTTGACAAATGTGTCGTTTTCTAAATTACCGTTGTGTTTTGTTACTCATTAAATTACATTAACTTTTGTCTTGGGCTAGCTAAACATATTTTTAAAACCCTCTGAATTTGGATCTGAAGAGTGGAATCAGGAGTATGGAAAATGTATGTGCTTTGCCAAAAATACTATTTCATTACTCTTCAGAATTAGCTGGCAGTGATTCTGCAGTATTTACTGAAGTACAAACCAAATGTTTTCATCTGGACAGGATTCAAACCCTGGTATGTTACAACCACAACAAAAATCATCTCAGTCCAAAAGCCTTCTCAGTAATTTGGGCTGTGGTTTCTGCAAAATTGGAGGATTCTTCTCCATGAATTATTTACACCAACTCCCCCTCTAGCTCCTCTTTTTTTTTCCTTCCTAACAATTAAACACAACCCAGATGTGCTTTGGAACAATCTCAAAACAATTTAAGACATTAGAATGATTTAAGCACAGGGCAGGTCAAGGTATGCAGGACTTCAGCCTCACCAGAAAAGCATATGGCTTGCCAAGCCCTACAGTGAGCCACATTCAGAGGTTTGGCTTCTCCTCTCAACACACAGCCCCATTTTGTGGCTGTATGCAGGTGAAAAACCTTGCCTCTCAAATGCTCCTGATGTGCTAGCATCTCAATGCTTAGCACTTAGGGCCTGCTTCTCATTTATTGTATGTCCCACGTGTTATGTTTTGGCAGGACAATGCCAAATCCCTGAAGTGCAAATATACGTAATTTATGCCTGCGCCTTTACGGTTGTTTTACACCAAGGCAGGTTAAAGGAACACAAACTGCATAAACCCTATAGGAAAGAGCAATTGCACTTCACTTGTCTGACTCCACCTGCAGGAACGCTCCCAGAGGGAGCTCCCCTGTGCCTGAGCAAGGAGGAAAAGGCTATCCCAAATAAGGAAATAAAACTGAGCTCCAACTCTTCCCTCTACTGCCATTGCCTGCTGTTACAGTTAATTTATCAACTAGTGTAGCAACATAAATCCCATTTTCTTCTCAGTCTGTTCTTCGAAGTAGTAGAGCTAAACCCAAAAAGCTGAAGAATTTCCCCCCCCTCCGGGAAATGGAACCAGAGTGGGGAAATGCGTGAGTCTGGAGGGAAAAAAAAGAAAAGGTCTACTTTCGAAACTTAGCTAAACACTCCAGAGTAACAGAGTACTTAAACTTAAAAAACAAAAAAATAAAAACCCAAAGGAGTGCTTCTCACATCTACAATTCATATCTGACAATCTCAAAGCAATTTAATTCCACCAGCCTGACCGGATTTTACAGTGAACCTCAAAACCAGCCCCTTCCACGTGCAATTCAACCCCCAACTTTATGTTCCCTCCCACCAAGACCAAAACTAGTATGGAAATTTCAAACCACCGTGATGACATTCCCAAAAAGCTACGAGGCTGTATTTCATACCCAAGAGATCCTGGGTCACATCCCTAGCACAAAATCAGTCATTTGGATAACACTGAAGCCATGGTCTATTCACGGGTTAGAGGAGCAAGCTCAGAGGTGTTTTTCACTGGGATGAAGAGCAGGAATTGCTTTTCCAGAATACTTTACACTGCCCACCTGGGCAACCAGGCTTTGAACTCCTGCTGCCATCGAAGCATACAGATTTTATGCCAATAGCTCATCTGTAATCTACATCCAGCTATGCTGACACCTGTATGCAGAGTTAAATATTTATCGTCATTTTACAAAAAACTAAGCAGCTCACTGAGGGACTCAGAGTGAATCTGTGGAAAATACAAGAGCTAAATCTCAAGATTAGTCTCCCATTTCAATCATTTAACTGCATCGTGTGGCTTTTTGCAGGGATATTGGAATTGTTACCATCAGAAAGGGCCCAAAAACTGGAAGAGCAAGAAAAATTTTTCCTTCAGCTGCAGTACTACACACATAATATTCTATTTTACTTCAGCACCTCTTCCCATCTCTTAAATCTCCCCAGTAGGCACACACTGGCATGAAACTGCATCTTCCACTGCATGCCTGGAGTTTTGACACTCCAGCAGCATTACGTTTCCCTGGGAAGGAATAATGCCATGGTGATGGTCGGCAGGATCTCTTTTCTCTCTGTACTTCACCCAAGTGTTGTTCACTCTGGGCCTGTGCAACCACATCTCCCTGCCAACACTGATAAAATTACTTCTGTCCTAAGCCACCACAAGAGCTGCTTAGTAGTTCATATTCCATAGGTGGCCTAAATGGTAGCATATATGAGAAATAGCATCTATTCTACACTTCAATGTTACCTCCAAGCTTTAAAAAACTCTTAGAAAATTTGAGGTTACCATTACTAAATAAAAACCTTTTTTTTTAATGCTTTGTGCAATTAAAATTCAGCACCCTTTAAGTTTACTCTTGAACTTTCAATCCATCCTAGAATTTTAGTTTTAAATACTAAATTATATAATAACAAAATCAATAAAAATTTTTCTTCCAGTATTTTAAGCAAATTAGTGTATGTCTGCACATTTTAATATTACCATGGAATGATAAAAATTAACCCAGACTGCAAAGAAGCTCATCCTTTTGGACAGTGTCAGCATTTCACTGCTTTGCTTCCAGCCTAATCAACTTGCTGGGCTGTTCAATCTGCTTATTCTGAAGTGGTGAGCAAGTCTCCACGGTGCTTCAAGAATGTTGCTGATGCAAGTCATCAGCTCTCCAAGCACACGTTGACTACAGAACCTACCGACACCAAACTAACAGGCAAACATACCTTTTACCTTGCTGAGAGATAGGCAAATTAACAGTTGTCTTCTAACATGCCCAAAATTAAGAACTCCCAAGTTTTGGTTCTGGGGGCTCTCCAATTAAAACTGGAAATCTCTGCAAGTATGACCTGACACAGTCAACCTCTATCAGGACTCAAAAAATAAGACTCTGATCAAAGGCTCCTGACCCTTTTTACCATTCAAATACAGGTGTTTAAAAGAATAAAAAGCCTGTTTAAGAGCACATGGCACTATAAGTTAGAAGCTACTGAAGTTCAGACAAACACACTATAGTGAAATTTTCTATTTAAATTTTGCCCAATTGTAATAAATCATCAGATTATTAAGTCAGCACTCAAAGAAAAAGAACAATCACATGTTTTGCAGAATACAAGAGCCTGAAAACTCAATTTGTGAGATCTCAATTAAACCATTTTTATTTAGGAATCCCTGAAATTCTCTAGCATGCAACTCCCAGAGGCTCAGCTTAATTAAAAAATTGATCATGGGAAAACTTCTTAAAATGTACTCTTCTAATCATAGTCTTTCTGTTATCACCTTTTGCCAAAGATCTATTGCTCACAGGGAGTTGTTTCTCCTTCCTCCTTTAGCCTGATATTTGACTCACAATATTTTAACCTGTAAATAATTACAGAGGGCAGAGGTAACTTAAATGCACTGTAACAGAAGCTATTAAGAAAAATATGATCAGAGGCAGAAAATACAGCAAAAGCAAAAGCTGTTGTACAACTACACGGAGATGACACACTCGTATCTACACGCTGCTGAAAGATACTAATTATGCCTCTGGCAAAGGGCATACAGGCTCCTTCAAAGAAGCTATTTAAAGATAAGAACACTGCAGACAAACACTTCAGAGATATCTGTACTATTCCACTCCTTGTGTTGAAAATTCTAGGTCACAATTTGATAAAATAAAATAATTTTTTTAAAAATCACCAACCTTTTTAAAAGGAGGATTTTTAAAAAATTGAAAGCAGAGGAGCCTTGCCAAGTTTGGTCAGTCTAGAAATGTATTCCAGGTTGTTCAGATATTCATCAACTGTTACAGCTTTTTCATTGTGCTCCACTTACCTTTTAAGAAGTAATTAGTACAGTGTATTATCAAATCAAGAGTTTGAAAAACAAACTAATTAAAATATGTCTAAAGCCTTAGTGTTTTGGATAATGAAACCAAGCAGGTCATCTTGCTTAAATTATTTCCCTTTGAAATTACAGGGCGCTAATGGAGTGGGGGAGAGATAAAATTATTTGAATCATTAGATTTTCTTACACACAGCAGGACAGGTAAATGGTACTTCTCCTCCTAAATATGGAATCTTATGCATGTTAAGGGCCTTTCTTCCCCACTGCAGCATGATAGTATTGCTCCTTCTCTGACAGAATTCAGCTGCTCCCATTCAAAATAAACTCACAAGAACAATGAAGACCGAACCTGTAGTGGTGACAGGATGCTTAGATGTCTCTGTTTAAAACCAGAAAATGAATGTACACACTGAAATGTGAATTCATGGTGGAATTCGATCAAAAGTTGGACTCTGTGACCTTGAAGGTCCCTTTCACCCTTAGTGATTCATGATTCTTCAGTGTGACAAATTTATGCTCTGCTTCTGACACTGCTGCTGGGTGTGGTGGGACAACGGCAGAGAAGACCAGTGAGCTGCATTCCCACCAATCCTGGAAAAGACTCCTTAGCCCCAAAAAAGGCTTTGATTGTGAATCCAGGGGTTATATCACCAGATCATTTTGAATGACTAGGGCCTAGGATAGGCCTAACTTTTTTCTTTTCTTTTCTTTTTTTTTTTTTAAATTTAACACACATGAGGATTTACTGTCCTGGATCTTATCACTACTACACTTAGGATTTTCAAAGCACTGAACTTCAGCCCTTGTGAGTGTGCTCTTATTTCCATGCAATTGCATATTGCATTTCATGGTGAAAGTACAAAGAACCAAGGCTGGACACATACAGCTGGACAGAAGTCAGAACAACCATCATGCATGTCCCCACCATGCAAATAATTCTGAAACCCTCAACACTTCAATAAATAATAGCATGGAGGTTCCAAATCAAAAAACCCCTTCCAAAAACTTCCAAGTCTTCCCTATGGAGAGACTTTGTAAGCTACTGCTCTTCCCTCTCCAAGCTCACTAGGCACCACCAGAAGAGCAGCACCAAACTAAGCCTGCCAATGCCCTGGAAAGTCCCTTGTGGGACCTTTCTGGAGCTGGATGTACCAGCACACTGCTTACATGAACTCCCTACCTGTATATTAACAACCAGCTTCCATCTCCTTGTTTTGAATGGGACACATCAAAAGAGAAAACCACCTGGAGCTAAACATTCCCAGAGGCCAAATGGACACAGCCTCAGGCAGCCAGGACCTCTTGAAGGACACAGCAGCTCAGGGACAGAAGCCAGAACCACGCTCATGCAAGTCTGAACAACCCACTCCTCCCTCCAAGTCACAGCACTCTCCTGCTTCTCCACAGAGAAGCAGCCAGGTAGCAGGTGTCCAAGAAGGTTCTCCTGCCTCTTTTAAAATGGCTCTTCTCATGTTTTATACAGGGGTGATGGAGCAATAAGCTTGAGGAGGTGCTGACAGCTTTCTCTTTCTGCTTTTCTTCAGACTGTTTAAGCAGACCAAGAACATGCCATGTGTGGCACTCAGAGCAGACTTTCCCTGGTGGTTTTTAACATAATTGTAATTGTGATCTTGGCGTCTGAATGCATGTGTTGTCAGAAATGTTCGAGTACTCTTGCATACTGAAGAAATTAGGAATGAATTGCAAGTTCTTAATTGACAGTACAAAACATCAATTATGCCACAGAAGAATAACAAAGGAGAAAATTACAGGTGAAAGAGCTAAACAGCTATTGATTTAAATTTTTTAAAAAACAAACAAAACCCCCCCAAAACCCAAAACCAAACAAACAAACAAAAAAAAATCAAAAACAACCACAACCAAACCCTAACAACATGAAGCACTGGAACAGAACTAAAGTACCGGTGCTTCCCATTTGCATTGTTAAACCAGACACTAAGAGAGTGCTAAGAGAGTAGGAAGTCTAAGTGGAGATAAGTGACACCCCCACACAGGTTGCCTTTCTATAAGTGCAAGTGCCTTTTCAAAGCTATAAATAACACAGGTTTAGTTAGCAAGCAGTGGAAACAAGTGTGTGAATGCGGCCATGTGTGCTCACACACAGACACACACACAAGCCCCATCTGACTCTTCCCACCAACAACTGTGGCAGTTGGCCCAGATCGCAGCAGTGACACACTGCCAACAGACTGATCAACCTCACAGCACACTAAATTAGAAATACATTTCCACAGATTACATTTCAGAGGACTATGATGCCACTTTAAACTCCATTAGATTCTGCTCCTCTCCATCCCTTAAACAAACACAAAAGCTAGCAAATCCCCCTCCTCTCTCTCCTCCACTCACCGACTTTACCAGAACTCCCAACAGGATGGAGGCTCCACATTGGATGTGAAATAAAGTGGATAAACTAGCAACCAGTCTGAAGGTACCACTAGCCTAACATCTTACAGAAGAAAAAATAAATCAAACCACACTGCATAAAGGTGAGAAAGCCTCCGCAGGAGGCTACAGGTGGTGTTGATCACTGCTGTCCACAGATGCAACAGAGACCTAAGAAAGGAGAACTAAAACGTTCAGAACTAAAAATTCTGAACGATTCAAACCACTAGATAAGACTTTTGCAGACAAGTTCTATCTGTAACAATGCACACCCACCCTTTCAGCAGGTAATGGGACAAAACAGCAAGAGGCATCATTCCAGCACAGAGGATACACTTATGGTTAACTAATGAGACAGGGGACACACCTATGGAGAAACAGACAGCGAGAGATAACATGACAATTGGGGGATTAAACTGAAAGATGCTATCTTCAGTACATGCCTTGGGACACACGGCCATGGAAAGTCTTGAGAAAAATGACCACTCTAGTAACATCTTCTCTAGCATAATCTAGACTGTACCTCACTGCCTTAATCTGAGCTGTGCCTCACGCTCAGGCCCCCCAGGTCTGCCGGGCAGGCTTGCAGACACACAGCCCAAGGATCCCTGACACACCACACAACTCCAGCCAGGCTCAAGCACCTGTTATACTGTGAGGTAATTCAAGTATTTAACTCCACAATTTCAGATGCCTCCTTTGTACTTAGATTGCTGAGAGGAGGAGCTCACCTGTGTTAATTATCACCACAGGAACAATCCAGCTCCTGAGGCAGACAAGAACAATGGCAAACCATCCACCTACTGTCAGATGAAAAGCCTCACTCAGATTGAACAATAAAGGACAGTGAGTAGGTAGAGAAGGGGAATTTCCAAGCAGATTTTCTCCTCTTGCAGGAACAAGTACTCAGGCAAGTTAAGCACTTCTTCAGTTTATAGTCAGACAAAACAAAGGAGGATGGGAAAGATTTAAGAGAGCTAGACAAAAACCCATTCAGAGTAACAGAGAGCCAAACATAAAAGAAATTTCTTTTTGCACTATTACCAGCCTCATTTTATGATCTTCAGAACCATGAACTCGAATGCTCCTGCTACAGATGCAGTCAAATTACTGAGAGCTGAAATGCACGCAATACCTTCAAGTGCAGCTCCAGGACATTTGTCTGGCTGCTGCTTGGTGTGCAGTGCTACACAGCTCCTTCTGTGAATGAGACTGTGCCCCAGCACTGCTGCCAGACACCTACCTCGAAGACAGAGGAAAGTGAGAAAATCTTCTGTCTTGGGCTTCCTTTTGGAGAGGTCAGAAATCTGAGTGGCAGGAGGGGGTAACAGCGGCTCCACTATCTTTATTGGAGTTGTGCTGGGACTGTTTGGCTGGGACTGAGCAAACTTCCTTTGTGCTTGCAGCCTTGGCCTGTGGAAACAAGAGAACATCAGAAACGTGTTAGGCAGAACTCGCTGGATATGCAAAAACATAAAAATTCACCATTTAGTGCGGGGGAGATAGAGAGAGGGAAAGAGAGGGATCTCCCACCAATACCAAATCCCTAGTTGGGTCAATAATGAACACACTATTTTATTTGTTTTACCCGTTGGTATCTTCTGCTACAATTTGGAAAACCAGAAAGGGAACATCTTGACTGCAAAATCTGTGACTACTGTTTCATATGTTCTGAGTGTCTTCTTGCACATGATACAATTACAGTTTACCATTCACTTATTTGGAAATTAAATCTGTATTTTCCACCATGTAAATGTCTTTTCTTTTTGCTAAGCTCATTGCTTTCTATTTTTAATTAATTTACAAATTAGGTTTATTTTAGCCCCATTAAAGTTTCAATTTATTCCAATCTGCTAGAATCTTATTTTCATAGTAAAATATACATTAATAGATAATGTATACATATTTGTGCCCAGTTCTAAAAAAAAAAAACTTTAAGGAAAAGGTATTTTTGACAGTGAAAACACCAGGTCAAAACCTTGAGATTTTTGTTTACTTGGACGCAGCCCAGAAGACAGTAAACAAGGAGGGGTCAGCAGTGGGGTTAAGCAGGATTTGGGATACATTTGTAAGACCGAAGGACATGCATGGAAGGAATTTGTTCAGTCCTGGTACTGGGCAGTGGACTGACACTCTCTGATTAGTTTTAAAGCATGCCTGGGTACAGCTGCAGGAAATGAACGGCTGCAGGTGGTTTTGGCAGTTGCCTGCAAATTATTTCAAGCCTATATGAAGGCTCTGATTAACTGCTAGGCAGCAATGAATATGATTTTCTTTAATATGTCTAGAACGTAAATTGGTATTAGGGAAAGCATTTTGGGGCAGGACAGATACCCAGAGGGGGTCTTGCTGGGAACCTGGCTCAGCTCAGCATATAAGAACATGTTAATTTCTCACTTAAGCAACTGGGATTCTAATTATTATCTTTATTACAGCTTCAAAAAGGAGAGAAGCCACAGAAAGGACTTAAAACCTTGTTGAGAAAGGATGTAATTTTATGCCATTTTATTCCCTAATAGCGGAGTATTTACATAATGTCAAAGTGAAACATATTAAATAACACTGAAGAGAAGCCCAGGTCTTGTCACTCCATGGCAGCCTCAACTGTTGTGACTCAAGGAAAGCACGGTTATCGTTCAGTAGGGATGAAACATCTAATTGGCAAACCTAAATGTTTTTTAGGGTATCAACCTTAGATATTTGGGTAACAAGAGGTTTGTTACTGTATTTTAAACTTCTACAATTTTGTCACCAAGACAGTAAAAAAAAAAAAAAAACAAAAAACAAAAATCTTGTATGAATATACATGACCCCTAATGACAACAGAGAGCAAAAGTAACATTCAGCAGTTTTCTCCCTCAACTATACATAAAACTGTTCTCATCCTCACTATCCAACCCCCACCATCCCGAACAACAAAACATATCAGCCATTCCTACTGGAATGGCTTTTTTAATCTCCTCCATGGCAAAAATAACCTGGTGTTTACAAATTTTTCTATCATGGTGCTTATAATTTGTGAACTGGAACTAAGAGACTATTCAACACATATATTTCCTCATATCTGTGGACAATTATCTTTCCAGAATGAAGGTCTTGTATAGATCTGCCTGTATCTCCAGAAAATTACTCCAATTGCTTTGCAAATCTTCATCTCTTCAAGCAGACCGAGGACTCCCGCGCAGGATGAATGGGATTTTAATTTCAAGCAACTACATTTCTATCACCAAAACCATACATGCAGCCAGAGAAAAACGCTTTGTGTTGGCTTCTGTTCTGCACAAAACATATGCTCTCTCGGCAAAAAACAGACTATAAAGGTTAGCGAGCATCCTGGCTTTCTGCACACCATTTTTTTCCCAGTGATGTGCTTCATCAGCCAAGCTGTTAAAAACATTAACTCACCCTCTCTCTGCATCTCTGTACCTGCTCAAATCTCATGTGATCAGTGATAAGCAAGAGGAGCACCACCCCACAAAGTAAAGGTTAGACCTGTTTTATGGTTCAAAATCAACCCTTTGCAGCAAGAATCATCCATGCTGGTTTGCAGTATCCCTATTCTCAGTCCCCAGAGTACTGAAACAGGATTAGAGAATGACTTGAAAGTTTGGCATAGGTGTGAAATGAATTAGGGAACCGAAAGTACTTTTGATTCTGTCTTTGAAAGTATATTGTCTACTAGTGTTCTTTTCTGGGACAAAAGATCCTCATGGGGGTGCGTAGCCTGGCCTGGCAGCATCACAGGTTCTTTGCTACACATGGGATCCCTTGATTTCAGCAAGGATAGAGAAAATTCCAGGTCTTCCCTCCACTCACAATCATGAACTTCTTCTGCTTCCCCAGGGAGGAATACTTGGTGCTATATGGTCAGATGTGTACAAGATGTCTCTCCTCTCAAACCACAGCCGAAGATTGCTGTACTTCCATCTGCTCAGTTTGACCTCAGCGGTGGCAAAAAAACCAGGCCCCCTTATGAAATATCCATCTTTTATTAAAATTACGAGCAGTGACAGGGTGTAAATATCACTGATCCAATTTATGAATGCTAGTAAATGAAAGCACTCTTTTATGACTGGATCATCCTTTAGGTTTCTGCAATAACTACTGTTCCTTGCATGGATACGTATGTGCACCACAGACTTCTACTTCAGTGTCTGAGAGTGCATACAGAGTGAGTTGCGAGCAAGAAATAAACTATTTTGTAGCTACAGTATAAGAGGGTGAGAAATCAAGATTAGGAAGCAAAAGTCACATTTAGAGTAGCCCTTTCAGATTTATGTAGGCATGACCAGTTTCAAAAGTGGGCTAGCAAAGAGAAACCACACATATTTCAAAACATTGGCAACAACTAAGACTGTTTCCTTGTGAAGGCATGTATACACCTTAATAAACTTGTATGTCCCCAAGAAAACCTCTAGCAGCATAAAACCAATTATTTCAGATATGGTTTCATGTTACACTTAATCCAATCTAAGTGTGAAGCTGCTGCCAAAGGACTGTACCCTCCTTCTTCATACTCACACACCCCTTCTGAACAAGGAAGAAGTGATGGAAGTGCTCTGAAAGACACTGTGTGTATGATGATCCCTGTCTCAAATTTAGAGAGAAACAGTGTGGCAAGCAGCACCAGGGCAGGGATTGTGCCCAGTACTCAGCGTTGGTGAGGCCACACCTCTACTGCTGTGTTCAGTTCTGGGCCCCTCACCCTAAGGAAGACATTGAGGGGCTGGAGCGTGTCCAGAAGGGGCAATGGAGGTGGGGAAGGGTCTGGGGCACATGCCCTAAGGAAAGTGAGTGAGGGAGCTGGGGGTGTGCTCAGCCTGGAGAAACGGAGGCTCAAGGGGAATCGCACTGCTCTCGACAACCACCTGAAATAAAGGTGGAGCGAGGTGGGGGTCAGTCTTCTCCCACATTACAAGTGACAGGACCAGAGGTAAAGGTCTCAAGATGTGCCAGTGGATGTTTATATCGGGTAATATGAAAAGTTTCTTCACTGAAGAGGTTGCAAAACATTGGAATAGTCTGCCCAGAGAAGTGATTTGAGTCACCATCCCCGGAGACATTTAAAAAGACACAGATGTCGCCCTTAAGGGGAAGTGGCACTTAAGGACACGGGTGGACTTGGCAGTGCTCGGTTAATGGTTGGAGGCAATGATCTTAAAGGTCTTTTCCAACCTAAATGAATCCATGATTGTTTAAATGCATAACACCACCAACACGGCTTTGCTCTTTGCTTCTTAATGCAAGGATTTCTGCTGGAATGACCTATTTAACGTGCATTTGGCGTCAACAGACAGATTGGCATGAGCAGCAGAGAGAACAAAAAAAATCCTGTTTCCGCCCTCAAAATAAATTGCTCACTTTGTCCTCATTGAAAGGGTATACACTATGTAAGGCTTATAAATACGCAAACAGGAAAAAAAACTTTGCAAGACGGAAAAGGATGAGGAAAGAACTTTAAATAATCCCACACCTAAACGTCATGCAAACACCCAACACACCAACCAGAAATATCTAGACTATTTAAAAATAAACAGCAAGCCACCTTCTCTCAACAGAATGTTATTTTCCTTCTACTTCTTTTGAGAGACTTTAAACACATAGCTATGACACAAAGTTCAGAAAAGCCTCAGCCTGAGGAAGTCTCACCTCCTTTGGGCATGATTCTCTTTTACTGAACTGACTGCTTAGGTCTAAGAAAGTAAATTTTAGCCAGAGACTTAAATTCCACAACAAAAATATCCTGACTGTGAAAAGTCAGACTAGGCTAAAAAACATTTTTCTCAGGACACAAAATATACTTCTTGAAGCTTTTTTAAAATAGAATTTATTTTTAGTTGAGTATTTTAAGCAAATTGCATTCTTTGTAATTAAAACACTACAGTTTGGGTTAACTAGAAGAGCTTTAGAAAGTCTTTTAAAATAGCATATGCTAGCACCATTCCTTTAACTTGTAAAAAAGTTCACATTTAGGAAAAAAGACTTAATATACAAAGACGGTCTTTCTCTTTGCAAAGCAAAGTTCAGGCTAGTAGCAGCAGTCTGTATTAAATTTACTAAACATTAATATTCTAGATAACAGTGCATGTCGTGCTAGCCACAAATCAAGTATTAAACCATCCAGTATGTGAGATTTTGTTGTGCATCAGTACAAAAATCTCACTCTTTTCAGTTTATTACTCCAGAACTTCTAAGTGTAAGAAAACAAAGCGTATTATAAAACATACACAAAAATGAATATGCACAATCAGATTTGTAATACACTTACATGAATACTAATCTATTTATAGAGAATTCTGGGTTTGAGAGGCTATTCTCATGCCTAAACATCTCAACTAGGAAGAGATTTGCAAAACAATCTTTTGCAAATGTTCTCTAATCTCCAGCAATCTGCAGGTTTCCACCAAACTTCCTGCTTAGTATGTGCTTGCTGTTTGGTCTCATTACCTTTCACTTACTCTTTGAACTCCACTTTTGCTTTTGTCTTTTCCTGCTTTTCTGTAGCCTGATATATCCTTTTTCTTGATAACAGCAGGACAAGGAGTTAGGTTTCCAAACACTATAGGAACCAGAGCTGGAGCAGCTGCTTGAGCGGTACAGTTTTACTAATTCCCATTTTCCTTCTCACTGCAATGTGCTTTTCACTTAACAATTAAGGAAAGGCTCTGGCACGGTTGGGCACTCTACCTCACAGATTTTGTTCTGACCACTCCATCATTAATTATAGCTTCCCCTCAGCTGACTACCTAATTTACTTCCTTGCTATGACATTTTGCTGGCATGGTGAAATACTTATCTCTGAGGTTTGCTTGGCTCTGTACTCCTGATCTCAATGAGGTCTGAAGTGCACCATCTTTGGAAGTGATAAACCAAGTATGCAAATTGCGTAACTGCACCATACAACGTGGCACTCGGTCTGGCACACGTACAGCATGTCTGTACAGAAAAATTCACTTGTGTGGGCAGCTTTATTCAGTAAGGTAAACTTACCCAAACATGACAGGCTGCAGAAATGTTCTGCCCTCATTAAAAATTAAAAAAAAAAAAAAAAGGAAAAAAAAATTAAAAGTAATTTAGGCTTTAATAGCCAGGTGTATGCTGGAAATCAGATGATTATCAAGTGTGCAATTTCCACCTCAAAGTCGATCACATTACAGGCACTTTTAGGCAAGCCCAAAATGAGCATGCAAAACTTGTTGCTGGAAGTATCATTATTCACGGGACCAAAAGAAAATCTTTATCACTATCACATGTGCCAGCAGGAAGCATGGCTAAGCTGCATTTTACCCTTTCAATCCCCAGAATAAATCCAGGACATTCCCTCCCAACAGTGACCCTCTAGAAGACCACCAGTTCATGTGAACAGGGCTCCAAACTTCAACGAGTTGTCTATATCAATGGTGCCAGAAATTATTTCAAACATATTCTTTTTTTCTCAAACTGTGTGGGTTAACATTTGCATAATCAAAAAAATGGGGTGGGAAAACCCATGATCTCGGTTTTTGAGAAAACCCAAAAACCCTTAGAATCCAAGATCTTGGCTGGATGTCCCTGGAGCACACCTGAGTGTATGTTTTGGCTCTGTTTTTGGCACTAGGCAGTGTTTCTATCTGTACTCCACACCTCTGCTACCACTGTGCCCCAAGCTACGCTGTCAGGTCAATCAATGGCATCATACCAAGAGGAAAAAATCAGGCATGCAAAGGAGTCCTTTGAACTGCATTTCCTCTCCCACATGCCCCAAAGCTGCTGGGATAGAATTTTCTGCCTGTATCAGTGGTATCTGTTTCCCATTTGATACCACACGGCTCTGTGGCTACTGCCAGCACGTCTGCAGCAGTGGAAACAGAGATTCAATCAACATCCATGCCCACACACCTGTTTGTACCAGGAAGGGACTAGAAGTTAAGGAACCTGGTTACTCCTATCCATGCAGATATTAAGTGCAGGTAACTGGTACAAAGCATGGGGTCACTCTCTGATATGGCTCCTTCAAAATAATTTGCAAGATAATGTAATCCAAGACACAACCTAGACCTGTACTACCAGACAAGAGTGTAATTCTTAATCCTGTCATATGATTAAAAGAATCTGGGCTACTTTTCAGTAAATTAAACATTCCAGAAAGGTTGAATACAAAAATTTTCAGAAGCTGTTTTTACTAGGACCTTTATTCACCCAATCTTTTTTACTTTCTATGGGCCAGTAAATCAAAACTGATATAAATAAATAAATAATATAAATAATTATAAATTAACAATATGATTTTAAACCAGATTTAAATTTTCAAGTGATCCATTGAAAGTGCAATATTAATAAGCCAAATTCAGTCCTTGATTGTTGAGCCTAACCGGGCACGCTTCTGTAAAAACACTTCTTGCTCTAAAACTTTAGCCGCAATGAATGGATGAACATTTTACTTTGAGATTTTTCTCTGTGTGTGTGTGCTTTTTAAATGGGAAACAGGTGGTTTCTGAGAACCTCCTCTTCTGTTAACAATAGAAAGGTGTTTGGGAATGGCATTTAATGACCAATAACTGAGCTAAACCATATGCTTCACGACTGGTTCAAACTACAGCTAGACACAAACATTTTTGCTAAAAACTGTTCCAATTATCATTAATTTTGGAACTGCCTTTTTCCTGGCAATGCTCACTGATTACAAGAAGGTACTTGCAGTCTCCAAGCCCACCTCATGTCATGCAGTTTAGCAGAGACACTTATACCTGCTGAGTGAAACAGCTGGCTGTTCAAACAACACATAAGATAGCGTTGCCAAAGTAGGAGTCCTTAAAAGCTGCTGGGCACTGTTACGATCCCCCACCACTCCAGCTATGTTAGGAGGAACTGGACAACTCCAGCCACCATAAATGAGCTTTACACATACTCCACATTGCCTATATAAGCAGTCACAATGACACAGGTATGGACAGATTGCCTGCTAGACTGAGGCCCATACCAGACAGTTTATAGACGAAGTGTTAGAAAACTAACACTGCATTCAGGTTTCACCTGTGGATTCAGTAAGTGCAGGTGTTTCAGTGGTCTAGATAACCTTGAGAGGGGCTAAATCGCACTGGGTACTAAATGCCCTGGGTTTTTGCCCTGAAACATCCACAGTAATAGGGAATTTGACACTACTCTTACGTAGCAGTAGGATTTCTCTCACTTGTTAATATGAGCACCCTTCATGGATTTCAGGATACAGGGAAGCAAAGAACAAGAAATGATCCAAAAAAACAGAAGCATATTTAGTCCAAGTTACAGCCCTTCTCCAGGAGTACGGGTCTCCTCTCACCTTACTGCTGCAACTGGTTTTAACTAGACTTGATGCAAGAATAGTCCACGCTTATTGCCCACAATTTGCATCACTGTAGGCAGGGTCACAACCTCTCACTGTGCTTAAACCAAAATTTAACTCTGAGTTACCAAAGTGCAACTCCAGCACAACACAATTACAAAACCACACATTCACCTTCAAATATCTCAACAATGGCATGCTTCCAGCTCAGACTCTAGCAGCTGGGGAAAGGTTGATTTAGACTTAAATACATTAATGACCATCAAATACTCAAACCCTCCCACCAGTCCCATGTGCCAGGGGCTGTGGCAAGTACACGAGCGTTTATTAGCTGCTGTCCAGAGTGAAGCAGCAGTGGGAGTGTGACCAAATAAGGATATGGCAGCTGAATAAAGCTCCCAATAAGCAGTTTTCTTACAGCCTTAGTCATCAGATCACACTATAGTAACTATCCTACAAACCTGTCCATAAATACAAGACCAAAGCCTTATTCCTCTGTAAGTAAGTGTGGGATCTGGACAATCAAAAAGACAGTGACTCTTCTAAATCTACTTTCTCCAGGGTTGTAACACCTGAGATTGGACAAAAATTCTTCCTCTCCATACAGACGTGTGGTGAGCTGTACATGGCAATAGATGGCAGAAGAGATCCTTCTGAATACTGGAGACAGGTGGTGCCACCCTTCCTTTGTCCTGCAACAGTTCTTAAAAATTCCCATTCTGGAGTAGCTTCATTCTAGGCTAAGAACATAAGCACTGCTACTTCAACCTTTGACTGCTCCAAGTTGTACTCCAGCTGTGTCTACACTGTACCATGTTGCACATTGCATAAAGCCTTCAAATCCATCAGTCTACATGAAAATGAATCTAACAACAATGCTGCAGACTCTGAGTCCTACAAATGCTCCTCCCAAAGTCCTGGTTATTGCTAACACCTTCAACACCACAGCCAACAGCATTTAGCTGAGCCAGCTCAGATATGCCCACAGAAGCTACAAAGGTGCATAGCAATGCAAAAACAGTCTCAATCAAGAAGGAATAAAAAACAAGAATATTTTCAAGAAGTCCATTTTGGAGAGGGCCGTGTCCCTGGATACATCTCTTTCCCTGCTGCTCTAAAGGCTATGCATGCTACAGAGATTGCACCCTAGCTTACCATACTTGACTCTTTGGGACTAAGCCATGGTGGGAGTCACCGGACTGGTGTGAAGCAGTACCAAGCACCAGCTGATGAGCACTGACTTCAGCAGTACCATAAAAGCCACAACTTCTGGCTCCCCCCCATGCTCTCAACCTGTGCACAGCTTACTTCCACTTCTGCACCCATGTTCTGGAGGCATTCCTCTTCCGCAGCATTCCTCATCTCAGACTGCTACTTGGTTTTCTTCACCAGAGTGTTCTGCAAGCTGCCTACCAAGCACAGCTGAGCACGGCTACCTATGAGAGCACTTGGCAAATGGAGACTAGTGTTTCTGGTTCCTGCATCCAGAAACAAGGGCTGGTCCTCTATTCTAGCAGTGTGATCCAAGATTCCTACTTTTCAGCTTGAGCCAACACCACCATGCCATATCAGAAAGCAAGAACATCACCAAGGAGTAACTTCAGGCCAGGTCTACAATTTTTTGCTGTGCTGCTGCACAGAGAATAACATCACCACATGCTAGAAAGTTGAAATGCAAAACCACAGCAGGAAAAAAAAATTTAAGGAACTCATTTACATTTGCTTGGTTTTTAATAATCACTACCAGATGTCCAAGTGTGTACTACGGCTATGAACTTCACGAAGAAAACCACAAGAACAAAGTTATTCTTTCACATTAAACTCTGTCCCTTGTGCTGGAAGTAAACAAGGTTGAACTCTATGCTAATAGACACCTTCCTCACTGGAAGGAGGGTGCAATTTCCAGTTCACTTGCACGATCTCCACCTACTGGCAATAAACCGGTCAATATACTGCGACTGGTACTCGCTGAAGATGGAAGACTGAGTGAATCCTCACAAATCTTAACATATTCAGGGTAAAGCCAGAGTGGGAAAGAAAGCCTAGGGGCAAAAAATAGTCTCTCTACTACACTTCTCTGCAACACCATGCTGCTGTCTGCCTGGACTTGCAGGCAACTTTGTTAACTTTGTTATCTAATGCAGGCTTGTATTATTTTCAAAACTATTTTGACCCCTACCAAAAGATTTCCCACCCTACAGAAGACAGTATATAGAATGTTAAAACCTGCCCATTTTGAGAAAACTTGAGCATTGCCCCCTATTTAATTACAGAGAGGTCAAAACTACTTCTAGCACAACACACCGTGCAGCTTCAATATTCTTCTAGTATTATTTTCAGTGTTCTCAGACATCAGAGGGACATCTGCAAAACCTGTTCACTTCCCAGCTCCCAAGCAGGAGGCATTAAACAAAATCTGCATGGTTCAGATGATGGAGCATCCCACTTCCTCACTCATGTGACACTTAGGCACTACCCAAACCCCTAGTCTCTGATCAATTCAGAGCTGCTCTTTGTTCCCTGTGATAAACCAAATAATACCAAACATATCAGCAGTTCCCTGCCTAGTAATTCGACCAGCTGCTAAAACTCAAGAGGATGCAAGATCAAAACCTCATGCGACTGAAGTAGAATTCTCTTTTCACTTTGAGCAGCCTTTTCCCCGCAACTGTGCTTTAAAAAAAAAAAAAGTTTTACAGGCCATTTCATTCTTGTTTTCCAATCTCAGAAAAACACGCGTAACTCAACTCTAGCAATCATTCACCTTCGCCCTAAAAGCAACTTGCACTAGGCAGAAAGCCACAGATTACTTCTGTCAGAAATGTCTGAAATAACAGCTGTATGAAACTTTCTACCCATCATCTGAATGGCTGAGAAACTTCCTGTTCAATTAAGCCCTGCATTAATCCCTAACATTTGAATAAAATTTTTCATCTACTGGCAGGAAGTGATAAAAGTCAGTACGTTGTGGGCATTTTAACCTCTTGCAGAGGTTGCAGCTTGCAATTTAACCACACCTGAAACCATGTCCCTGCACTTCCCACAGAGACAACCTTTAAAAGGCTCCTCTACCATCTGGCTATTACCAGGAACTCAGCATTTCTCTTGTAAAAAGTACAACATTTAGACGCACAGTGAAGGGAAAAAAAGAGACACAAGATATCCTGTATCTGCGGCACAGACTTTATTCTGATAAGCAGCAAAGTGATCACTTTTGCACAGAACACCCCACATCAGTCACATCCACCGTGTTGCCAAAAAGGATTACTAAACGGAAACATGCAAGTGAGCTATCAGGGGAAGAAAATAAAATAAAAATCCGTATATTCCACTATGTTAATCCTATGCTATTCTTATATAATACTGAATTCCATTATGATAAACCTATACTATTCTTATATAACTCAGAAGATAAAAGACAAACTTTAGCAGGTGTTGAATTTACTTTTTGGTCTCTTTTCCTTCATCATTGTAATTTTTTTGCATTGAGTTTCTCTTGGAAGCAAACCATGACCCTCTCCAGGCTTCCTCCCCAGGAGTCAAACAGCCCATTCTTGCAAGTCAATCAGGCAGACGCAGTCAATTGTCCCAGTAACTCTGTTCATGCCTTCTTTCAAGCCATGCCACATCCTGCTACCAGTCAAACTGGCCTGAAAAGGAAAGGGGCCATTCACCTCAAACCTCTTCTTTACATAGATGCTAAATCCTATGAGAGGGGGCTGGCTTGGCTGCCAGAGCATGCTGTCTTTCTCTTCCTCCTGAATGCCAGAAAAAGTAGTTGGGAACTAATGATATGAATGGAAACTATGGTAACAATTCCTGTGCCACCACAATCTATAGCCTTCCCTGCAGACTCTCTTTCTTTACCTGCAGTAGTAAGTATTCAATACTCTCTTGCTTCTTGTCACATGTGTCACATTCCCCTGCCCCTGGAGACTCCAATAAAAAGATATGGTGCATATCGAGCTCATTTCAGTACCAGGTAATCATAGTAAAAAACCCTCCCAGACACATATTAATTGTGTGTACACACCACACATCTGTCCAGGAAGTTAAAAAA
Source organism: Regulus satrapa (assembly GCA_013396955.1). NCBI lineage: Eukaryota > Metazoa > Chordata > Aves > Passeriformes > Regulidae > Regulus > Regulus satrapa. Next base: position 1,304,305 of record VWZN01017017.1, read on the forward strand.
TACAGTCCCTCTGAGAAGACTTTGTTCACAGGAGAGTGAAATTTATCAGTGCTTTTTTACTTTTAGGATACAGAGTGGCACATGAGTAGCAGGACACCTGATATTTGATGATACAACTCAGATAAACCAAGAATTTGCTGACAGTGGAAGGAGAAAGTAATGTTCCTTCTGGTTCTGCATCCCATTGCACACTCTGACCAGGAAGTACTGGCAGAGTGCAGTCCAAGGGGGAGAGGAAGGGACAAAGGGAGTGGGACCACACCTTTCTGGAGCAGCAACTGCTGCATTGCCTCACCTGCATCCTCCCACCCTGAAAGCGTGGGTTCAATTAGGTTTAAACTGATCTCAGAAAATAAGGTGTGGTGTATGTTCTTCCCTTCCACCTCCAGCCACATGTTCCTGCTTAAGCCAGCACTAGACCTCCTGAGATGCTATAATCAGCTGGCTGAGGAAGTCAGTCTAGCTGAAATTCATTTATAGATTGGGGGGGGTTCACTTTTTCAGGTTGTGTTTCATAAGCACAGAAGTGCTGGTGCTGGCACAAAAGAGGTGTCATGAACATACTAGAGGGAAGAACAGGACTCCCTTTTCCACTAGCAGCTCGCGTTAAGATCACCCTAAGCTGACGGAGAAACACATCAGTTATTGAACTGTAAAATTTTAGAAGAAAATGTGCCTGGCACCGGTGCCAGTGTGGTCCCTTTTACTGTCAACCCTTTTGCAACAAGAAGCCTCGTTTCCACAAAGACAAGCAAGGAAGACAAATTTAGGTGAGCTTTTTTACTTGATAACCTTGGGGTTTCTTAAAGAACTTTTTGGAGTAATGAAAAGCTCTGATTTCCATCACTTCTGTCCCCATGACCAGATCATCCACTACTTCTCCCTGTATCATCACAAGCAAAGCCCGAGCTTGCAAACATTTAAAACAGAAAGGAGAGGGTGACATTCCAGGTGCTGTCTACGCTGACAGTGACACTGCATAAAAGTGCACTGAGCACTTTCTAGGTGCCCCATGGGCAAAGTCCACTGGCTGGCACTGTGCTCCTCTGGAAGTGTCCTGGAGGTGTGGTCACTGACCGTGATAAATCACCAGGGCGACAACTAAGCACAGCAAATCTGTTTGAAAACGCCCAAAATCCTTCCTGGCACCTTCTCTCCTCCTCCAATTGCACTGAACCAATATTTGGTCACTGATTTACTGGCAGTCCTCAGGCAAATCACTTTTCTATCCCTTTTCCAGGCTGAAATTACACATTGACTAAAAGAAGGCAGGCAGAAGGAATAAAATGCTGTGAAAAACAGTATGTGCACACCCACGCCTGCTTGAATCAGATGGAGGCCTGAGGTCAATTTGCCACATGGGTGTACAAAGGGCTGTGGCAAGAGTCCTCCCACGCAGGAGCAGCAAGAAATTGGCAATTACTTCATCTGGGACTGCCAGTGAACATGTGATTTAACTCGACACCAGTTCATGTAGTTCTCAAAGGCTAGGCACCTGAAAGGTATTTGGTGAGAATACCATGGAAAACTCCACCAAGAACAAAAGAGGTGAAGTTGCAAAGGACACTTGGGCAGCAAGAGAAAGCAAGGCAATAAGGCCAAAAACAATAGAGAAAGTAAAAGATTGTGAGGGAATGCAAAGAGCTGTCGATACGTTCAGGAAAAGTGGAAGTCAACCCAAAATAAAACAGAAATCCTGCGAGGACCAGATGACTAAGGAGAGAAAGGCAATGCCGCCACAACATGCCTGATTAGAAAACTGCAGAAATCTGACAAAACACACAATCCTTTTCATACCCCAGCCAACCACTGAGCCACAGGTAAACAAATATGTGGAGGATTTCACAACCCCTCGAGTATTTTCTTGGTTTTAAATTATATTAAATATGGGCTCAGTAGCTCGGGTTACTGTTCAAAATAACAAACAAATGCAACCACAACGGGTTGTGTGAATGACTGCCCTTAGCACTAAGGAAATCTTAATAGCTTGAAGGTGAGAATTAAGTCAACAAAGTCAGCAAATAAAATAAATGCATCTTTTATCACACCATTACCAAGGGAAGACAATGCCAAAAGGCAGAACTAAGATGCTTCTCCTGAGGCCTTGCTGGCAACACAAGACTACCCCAATTTAATTTTTGTTAAATCAGTTCAAATCCACGTGGACTGTTATGGTTTAAGAGTAGGTTAAACCAGTGCCTTGTTGACAGATAAATCAAAAAGACAGCCTGTCCATACAGCCTCCTGTGCCAGTTTAACTTCATTAATTTAAAAGCTGCATCTTAATTTATCTTAACATAAGCCATCTAAAAATCTCAGCAAAGCACCACCACTAAGACTTGAATGATTTTGGATCACTAAATCCAAAATCCCTTTTAAAGCTATACCAGATTCCAGCCCATCTACACTACAACCTCCTGTTTTCTGTGGAGGTTGCCTACTGCAGACAGAGGGAGATTTTTGCCTTTAGAAGAAATTTAAACTGCAGTTCCATCTCCAAATATTCAGATTCTATACTTTGGAAAACATATTCCCTTCAACTCCACATTTTGAATCTATGCGGGCAGTATTAAAACCACACCTAACAGAGACATCCCTGGTCTCATACAGGGTTCAAAAATCTAAGTAAGAATTTTGCCGACCCTGCTAATCTATATTTTTGTGCATTCACCAGGGCTCTCTTCCTACCCACAAGGGACTCCTCACAGCAAGGCAGCTTCAAAAATGTTCCAACACTTCCATGCTTCATTGTTACATAAATCTGCAAGATCAGAAGCTACACTAGAAATAACTGGGTCACTAACAGCATCTCTCTTCATAGCCATTGAGTGACCTTAACATAATATGCCCTGACATAACTGATGTGGTTAACAATGCTTTAAGCTAAACAAAATTAAACTATATTAGGTGAGTTTTACTTATTCGATGTTTTATACATGCATATATGTGCACACATACATATGCACATATACATATGTATGTTATCTGCAGTGAAAAGCCATGATTGGAGACAAACATCAGAAATATGAATAGCTGATTTTTAGATTACTATAATAAGCTTTGCTGAAGGTATTTCATAATTTAATGAGATAACAAACTGTCATAATTAACTGCATTTTACATACCTTTCCCCTTCCCCAAGGGGAAAAGAAAAGCTTTAAATGCAATCAAAAATCAAAACTAAACACTCCTCCAGATTTAGGAACCCATGCTACCACAATTGGTAAGCCAAACACGGTAATACCTACAAAACAAGGTTCTCAGGGAACTCAAGAGTTTCAGACCATTTCAGGCTTTAGCTGTTTAAGAAAGGTTTTCTAAATCCCAAAGAAACCAGTGGAATGCCAACACCCTCAAAGTGCAGATGGAAAGCAAAGCAGCTGTTGTAGCTCACACATTCGCTCAGCATTGGAGTGTCAAATTAATGACTGCTCAGTTTTATTGAGCAGTTCCTTTAGAACGATTTAGCAGCCAATTATTACATACGATCATTCCTCTGAAGAAAGGAGGTTTCAGGGGGAAAACCGGGGGGGGGCACAGACGGATTGAGAAACTTTATCATTTTCTACAAGCTAAAAGCAGCAGAAATGATCTGTGGTGTCAATCCCCACCACAGTGGCCATGAGGTTCCCTGAGTCTAGTGAACAAGTCAGGGCAATTCTTCCTCTACACATCCCTCTCTCAGCAGATTAGAGGTAATTCTCTAAAATTATTTCTTGGCAAGGTTTTAGTGTTTTGCATTCCACTCAATGGAGGAAAATCATGCTCAAGGCACTGTCTTTGGAACAGCTATAGCTGACCCAGAACATCAGCCATCAGCCTCCCCCATCTAGAAAGATGCCATGTGAAGTGAAATCCATCAACAGTTAGGGTTTATCATTATTTAAATGAATCATCACTTCAATTCTACTACAGAACAAGATTATACTCTGCCTTCCATCGATGACTTACACACTTCTAGAAAAGAAATATGAATAAAAACTATGGCACCTGAATTTAAAGAACATCAGAAACAACTTCGGGGGGGGTAGTCGAACCAACTGATCTACAAATACTGTAGAAAGTAGCAGTGTAAGTATGGACATTTAATTAATCAGCTTCACAATACAGTAGGTATTATGTATACATAATTAGAGCAGCTACATATGCTAAACCCAAGTTTCCTCGCTCTCAAGAACAACTTGATGCAGAAGCTGTGGTACTTAAATGAATTTGCTCATGAAGCAGAGGACATTCACAACCTGCAGAAATGAGTTGTTTCTTTGTCAGCTGGTGGGATGCAGCAGAGAATTCTTCAGGAGAAGCAGTGAAGAGTCTAGAGCATGTGAAATGCTAGCCGAGGGCAGTACTGATGGATTGTAACTGTTAACAATGGGGGCTTCAGAAGGCTAAAGTAATCAGCTGTCCAAAAGAAATACCTACGGCTTTTCACACCATCTCAAAGAAAAGAGCAGCTATTACCTTATTCTTATTTATATTATTTATTATATTCATCTTATTTGTATTTCCTATTGTATAAGAAATATAAATCTGCAAGAAAAAAATAAAGCCTGAGGGAGAAAACCAAACAAATCAAACCCCTTCAAAACCTGAAAGTCTCACACTGTGCATTCCAGCAATTCTGCCTAACACATGGCACTGGGGGGCTCTGGGATGCCACCACTCAAGGGCTGATTGCTGCAGATGTCAGTAAGCAGTTTGTTTTCATCAATAACACAAGATGCCTGTAGCATCACCAGTTTTACTATGTTCATTGTTTATTAGAAAACACAACTGTCTTATTTTTTATTAGCTGGCATTTCTCAAGGTTCTCTGCCTTTATTTTTCTCTCCCTAGTATAAATGAGCACATTTGCCAATAATACAAATAATACAGTCTAAGGAGAAAAGGAAGCTCACACTATGGGATGTTCATTGTGTGAGGCCAGAAAATTTAAAGCAGCGATAAATGCATTAAGTTACATTTTCCATATCATTAAGTAATGCTCAATTCTATCCCTGAAACTTGACAATTCAACCCTCCCAACAGAGGGGTGATCCCCCAGCAGACACAGCAGAGCACTGTGCTGCATTACGCAACAACATTTTCCAGAGGAATGAGCAGAGCGCTTTTCTGTGATGCACGGGGAGCGTACAAGCTGTCACTGTGCACTCAGCAGCCTCTTCTATAGGGACTGTGCAGCTGAACCAAGTCCCTTGTAGGTGTATTAAAAGGAAGAATAAATTACACTCAAGTAACATCTATGTTTTGAAATGTAGGTAGTGCCCAGCATCACTGCACTGCCTAATTAAAATTCACAGGAACTCAAAGCAGTACCCATCCTGAGATAAAGGACTCTCACTCTCACTTGCACCTCAGATAGCAGTTCTGCCTTCCTACTGAGCTGGTAGAGCACTGCTCTGCACTGGGACACCAGCTTTCTGCACCAGCTAAGCATCATGAGTTATATGGGCTGGCATTCATACGGAGGGAGTGAAGGGCAAAAAGAAAAAAACCCACAAAACTCCATCTAATCTTGTATCTCGTCCCACGTAAAAACTTTCAAGGCCTTGTCAGCTGATGAGGTGTGCTGCTGGCATTAACTATTGCCAGTGCTCAGACCTTCTTGCTCTGCGTTTCATCCACCCCAGTAGCAGAGCTGAAAGTCTTCATAAATCCTCCCTGTTATATTCAATCTGGAAAATAACCACTGTGACACAATGCTTTGGAGCTTTTCATTTCTACACTCATCAAAATAATTAAGGAACTGAGACTGACATTAGTTTTCTTTTTGTGGGGTTTTCCACATCCTTGTTAAGAGGCTCCATTGCTGACATGACTCAGAAATTTAGAGCTCATTATACAGAAGCACTGAAATTAGTATTCCGTTCATGGGCTTAATAGGTATTTAAGCAATGTAAGAGACAGGTTTTGTTTTGTTCTTTTTTAATTGATAGAATAAACTGTATTCAAATGCTCAGAAAGTCTCACTTGTCTGTGAAGCAGAGAGAGATGAATGAGCCAAGCACAAACAGTCCTAAGGCCCTTTGTTGCCAATAAGTGGGTTTCCTCCTCCATCTCCAAGCCCTTCGTAATTAAAGATAGCAGCTCACCTAATGCTCAGGAAATGCCGTAAACATTTGTTTTCATTAAGGCTTATATTGGAAAACCACATGGATTCTGTTGAATAAAACCTAGCAGAAAAACACTTCAGCAGAAAAGGTTGGGATGGCCCAAAGAAACAGCAGAGTAAGGAACAAACAAGGAAGAAAACAAAGCAGAAAAGTCAACAGCTAATTCATGCATCCTGGACTGACTAATGATCACTAAAGAAGGACAGAGTGGAGCACAAACAGAAAATGGATTTCTGTTTTAAGGACTAAAGGGTTCCGTGCTTTTCATACAAAAACCACCAAACCGTTAGAAAAGGTTACCTCAGAAGAGCAAAACATTCTTGACACTGCGTTTAAAAAAATGAACCTGAGTGAGAAAAGCAAACAGGGATCCTGGTATCCTTATTGATAACTTATTGGGGTGGGAGGGTGTGGGGTGTCCAGGAGGGAAAGAGAAGACTTTCTTCTTCCTATATTTTATTTAGAATCATGAATAACACTGTCTTACATCTTCAACCTGCCTTCTTCATCTACTTCCTCGAAGCATCTTGCTAGAATGCTCTCCATAATTTTGCCCTCCCTTCTTCCCCCCAAGAAAGGTGTCTAACTCAACCGGATAGTCTATTTGAAATGGGAAAAAAAATAGTCCTGGATATCTGCGTGTCCTCAAGCCTCAACTTTAAGGAATTTTTGTCAGTTTGGTTTTTAAGTTGGGAATGTCAAGCTCTGAAGGACACATCCCCTGAGCAGTGAGAAGTCTTGGGGGAAAAGAACACCCAGAGGAAAGGATAGGTCAGAACAAGCACATAGTAGTATCAGGGTCTGGAAATCTGCCCAGACACTGAAATAATGTTGCCTGTTCTCATGTCAAACACTACTTCAGACCAAAGAGCCTTTAAAAATTGTTATATGAAGATATGGTATGTGAAGATTAAAATTCACAGTTCCTTTTAGAAGACAGAATAACAAGAAATTGTAACAAATTCCCTTTCAACTTGCCTTTTTCATGTTAAAAATTAGAAATAATGATGTGACAGGGCTGCATTTCTAACATCAGAGCTCCGTCTCAGGAAAAGAAACTTCATCTCCCAGAGCTGAGAAGAAACATGAAACAGCAACAGACCCAGACCTTGCCTTTTTCACCCATCCCAGCCCAGAAACTTCCTCCCTCTGTGTATCAAGAAGACCAAGTATTTCAGTAGTGACCTATGAGTGTTTTGTTCAAACTGAAATTAGCATACAGCTGCATCCCCAGGCTGGCAGAGGGCTTTGAATGACATGTGAAATCCTGACAGAGAAGCAAGTCAATCTGAAGCCTTAAACTGCAGACAGCAGGTAACACCATGGAATCACATACACACAAACCAAACAGCAAAAGCAGTTAAGCTTCCTGAAACTGAGCAGTTTCACAGTAAGGGGTGGGGAACCAGTGCTCAAGAAGATGCAATTAAGAAGCCGAAATAATGACCATTATTTGGAGTAAAGTTCCACACTGAGAAGCTCCTATGACTTGAAATAGGAGGAACACGAGATAGCTTAGGATACAATGGGGTGAATTTGTTAAAAAATATTGAGATAACTTCAGTGAATTACACCATAACTCTGGAAGAAAGTGTAAAGGAGAGATTATTCCATTTTCACTATGAATGGCATATTCTCTTTGTAGTCCCACTGAATTAGTAACCCTGCCCAGCAACAGCTTCGGTGGCAAAGGAGGCAACACAGGACCTCCAACACAGACTCTCTGCAAAAGGCTTTGAATGAAAAATCCTGTGGGTGAAGAGGACACCTTTTTCTGCCACTGAAATAACCAAGCACCCAAGAAATATGAAACCTGGGTTGGGACCATCCATATAGCCAATGCACAATTTCTCAGACTTCACTCTGACCACCTTGAGCAGAGGCAGCAAGATGATACAGGCCAGGTAAGAGTCTGGGGAAATACACGGCAGAGGGTACACGGCATCACTTTCTGACGGCTCGTTCTGTGGTCTAAAACTCCAGCAGGCATATGCACAGTATGATAATTGAAAAGGAAAATAAACAAGACTCTTTGAAGGGCTACTCAAAGTGCAGTCAAAACCACAGGCACCTAATTTACAGCTTTCTTTAGCCTGCAGACATCTTAGGAATATGTCCAATCCACTGAAATCAATAATAAATAAGCACTTTCAGCAGATGTAGGAATTAACTCTTGTTATTTAAAAATGGATTTGAATGCAGTTGTGCTGATAAAGCACTCTCAAAATCATCCTTCAGGGAGAGAATTTTTTTTTTGTTTATTTATGAATATCCATGTTAATTTAATATCAGAAAAAAGAACAGCAATAAAGCCCAAAACAGACACATATTCAAACCAGTTATAAATAATATAATTTACTTATACTTTGCCCTTAAAAACAATAAATAACTATTACTCCAGTCTTTAACTGCTCAAAACTCTGCCAATTAAACTTGAAGATGGAAGAGACATACAGTGATTAAGTACTGTGCAAGGCCACACAAGAATCTGAACACAAGGCTACCTGGTACCTAGGCTACTTAGAGATGTTGTGGGTTGTACTGCCCAAAGAAGAACAAATGTTTAAATTTATGTTTTAGAAGTGTCCTGCAACAAAAACCTTAAAGGAAAAAGCAAACCTTTTTTCATGTGTTTTTGTTTTTTGGATTTTTTTTTTCTGAATTACTTCAATTGATTCTTCTGATAAGAAGAGTGCAACCTTTACTCAAATGCTATTTCCCATCTTTTTCCATTTCTCATCTGGTTCACCTTTAAAGTTTATTTTGCAGTCCATCTGGAAACTGGAAGCAATTAAATACCCTTAATCTGCGATGGCATACAGCACATGTATCAAAAGTAAATTTAACAGCAGGATTTCTATGTAACAGAAATGAAATAAAATGGGTAAAAATCAAACCTTAATTGCATGGTAACATTTGCCTAGGTATTACTTCATACTTTAATTTTCAGGTACTAAAATTAAATTTCAGGTATATGAGAGTATTTCACAGGCCTAGACACATAAAAGTGAGAGCCTCAGAAATTGTGCCACACCTAGTTTGTCTTTTTGTTCTGTTACAAATTAACCAGGTGGGATGAACAAACTTTCCAGGAACATCAATAGTGGTCAATTTTTCCGCTGTATGACAAACATAAGAAGTCCATGCACACCAAGATACTGCAATTAAGAGGGCCAGTTTGATTTCAGGCTTCTGACCTAAGAATCAGGGAGGCTGAAAGATTTCTCAATCTCTGTTAGAAAACCTCATGATTTTCAGTGTGCAGGTGTAAAGAAGATGTCACTAAAAATAGAAGTAATCAAGAAAGCCCCAGCTGCTTACTTTAACAGCAAACTAGACGTATGCAAAAGAAAAACATGAAACTCCCTTCTAAAAAAGAGTTGATTAAAATTTTAGAGTAATTTATTTTAAAATGCACATTTTGCTTGACAACTTGCAGAACAAATTGTCAGCAGGCCAGGAACGATCTAAAGCATAATAAAAGAGCACAGGAGAATGTAAAGGCAAATGTACAAATATAAAGGCTTTTAGATTCTCTCCCTTGCCTCACAGGGAACAGGAATAGCCAAAGGAGACAACATTGCTTGCTTGCTTAGAATAAAACTAAGAGCAATGTTATCCTGGAGGGCTGAGTTGATCAGGGTACCCAGCCACCTCCCAAGAGGGACTGATGTTGCTCCTGCTCATCTATTCCCCAAAGTCACCTCTGCTGTGCTCCCTGTGGTGTCCAGGGAATCTGTCCACTACCAGTTCCACTGACTGTGCAGAAAACCACCTACCTTTTCTTTGGCCAGGTGACAAACCATGCCAGACCCAGCACAAATGGGATCAAGGGAAGGACATGCCTCCATATTATGTATCACTTACGGAATTCTAACCCAACAATCTCTATGGGAAGAAGAAATTTGCATCATCTGACCAGCAGCCCAAGGTGGGTTATTTACGCAGTTGTAAAACAGAGGGATCTTCTCAGTAGGCTCCTGATTGGGCACAGCTGACAGAGCACAGTGCTCAGCAGGCCAAAGGAAAACAATCTTACAAGTGTAAGATTGTAATAACCACCTAGGGCAAGATGTCTCTGAAGAAAGAGGGGAAAAACCTCTGAAGAGGCAGCTACCATAAGAAACGCATTCATCAAAAGAGCAGTGCAGCTACATTGGCTTTCCAGGTGAGATGTCTGCTCAGTTGTGGTAGAACTTCTTGGTTGGAGAGTGTATTTCGAATCTAAGTCATTAAGCAAAGCAGTGATAATCGAACCAGAGACACCAAGAGAAGCAATGCTTCCCCAAGAGAAGGCATTTAGAAATACAACAGCAAACCTGCAAAGGAAAATATCTGTGGCAGAATAGCTGACTACCCAAACATCCGTGTTTCTCTGTTAAACTGGAATACATAAAGCTGTATAAAAATAGCAATCAAATTATGATGAGGTGCAAAGAAAAGTCTCTCTGACTTAAAAGGCTAGCGACGTGTTGTCTCAAGTTTTCATTTCTTCACCCGAGAAATTTTAACTTGCACCAGAATATGTTTATATTAAATTCCAAAAGCTGCCATTTAAAATAAATAAATTCTAAAAGCTGTCCTTGACACTCAGCATACATACACACAAATGTTACCAGTTAATTCATTTTATGGAATTATGACTTCAATGAACAGCTCTTCAACTGTGAAGAAAAATCAAATCAGATAATAGCTCCAGAAGTGACCCTTTTAACTAGGGACCTCCTCATTCTCTACTCATATCCCAAATTTTTTGTCCATATAAACAAATACCTACATGATTTCATGAAAAGGAAAGCATTACAAGCAAACTACATGTATAAGAGATATTGGAAACAACGTCTGTACAAAGTCTACTTACTGTATTGAAAATATAAATAACAGCTGCAGAAGCTCTTAGGAAAAGAGGAGGACAAGGGAGAAGAAAATGAAGAATGGACGATATCTCCATAGTAACTACAACTATGAAACTCAGGGAAGAACTTGTCTGAAAGCTGAAAGAAGGATGCTACCGGAGAAAATAGACTGTAATGTAACTGGGAAAAAAAAAAAAGACATTTCCAAGTAGTTTTCCACACGGTCAAGGGTTCCTTAAGCTTTAGTTTATTTAATCAGAGCCAGTAACAAATACCAAGAGAGAAAAGCAAAGAAAAAAAAGCATAAAATAAAAACATAATGATGATACGACCATTACAGTACAAATTATTTAACAATAAACATACTGCTAAAAAACTAAATACACAGATGTTCAGGTTAAGAAGAAAAAACAATTAGCTTCCCTCAGGAAATTTTGTGCTACTGGACACAACAATGGAACAAGAAAAAAGGAAAAACAGTATACCAGTATTAGCTAGGTGATATATGTAAAATTCCTGTGATTTTTCCTTCCAGTACAAGAGACCTGAGAAGACTCTAGAGGAGATTTTTACAACATGGAGATTTATACTTCTCAAATTCAGTTCATACTTTGAAAACTCTTGCAATCCCAAACTGAGATACCAGTAACATGGACTGACCTATTTCTGAACAGTATTCATATAACTCCAAGGCCCTCTCATCTGTCTGGGAGTCTCAAGATCCCACACCCTACCTGGAATCTTGAGCTGACCCATAAAAGCACGAATACGCACACTGCTGTCAGTTTTGGTGACTCAGCAGTAGCCCACATTGACGCTGTCATTTGCAAGGAACATGTTGGGAATATGCTCCTATCACTTACATGTTGTCCATATCAGCCAAAGGAATAAATACAGAACAGGATTTTCTACAGTTCAGTGTATGCCAAAACAGCATACAATAGGAATACAATCTTCAAGTACTTATTTTAAAAACAACCTCAACCAAACCCAAAAAGAAACCAAAACAACACAAAGCAAAACAACCCATCACCATAGTATTAAAACTCAGCATAACAGGACCCACTTTCACTTGAAAATATTGGAATATCGCTCTCTTTTTTAGTACCATTATCTTTGCACAGTACATAGGATCACACCAGATGTAGCAAAGAGTTATGTTAGCCCAAACATCAGGCTAGAGTCTTATACCAACAATGGAATATTTGCATTTAAGAATTTCTTTCACATAAGCAAACAAATCTGCTTTTAAAAAGTGTCTTTTTCAACTATTTCCTGCATCAGTTTAGAGCAACTTCTCCCTGGTCCTAAAGCAATCACCATCTGGCCTGTCATACACAGGGGTGAGACCTGAATTATGTCAATCACAGTTAGGGATGGGTTATCAGGCAGCTTAGGGAATGTTTGCCATAGGCAGAACGACAGAAACAACTGCACCTTTCTGGTTTGGAAGCTTTCTTGATCCCTCCATGATTGAGTCCAAACTCAAGGTCATTAAGACCTTTCCCTGCAACTCTGACTTCTGAAAAGAAGGTGACAGGTAAGAACAAGCAAGTTGGAATTGAACGTGGTGCAACACGTCTCAGCTTGCTATAAATCATACCTTCATAATTATTAGCTCACTACTCAAAATGTTGTTTACATAGCTGCCTACCCACAAAGTTCAAGTGCTCCCAGATTATTGTACCTTGTTATATCTTTGCATGTCGGATAGAATAATTCATGTCACAACTTCTGTTTGTTCCTTATGAAAACACTGAAAGAACATTAATCACCTGATTTCTTCCTTCACAAACCATATACAATGATCTTCTTGGCTTGCATTATAAAGCAGGTAATCTGTCTTTTTACTATTCCTCTACAAATCTACTCCAATGGACTATTATTGCTTTGTTTATAAGGCTTGTTATTTAAATATAAAAGCACAGCACTAAAATATATATTCCAATCTTATCAGCATTCCCAGAAGAAGGGCAGGGGGGTGTTAAAAAATTATTAGACATAAATCTCATTGCCATTTTGGTTTTATTGTGGATTAATGTAGTTCTTCATACGCAAACAACTAGCGCAGATTTGCACTGCCTACTGAAATGAGAAAAAAGTAAGAGAAGCACCTGGTTGATAAGTGGACTTACATTGTGTTGTAGCAGGCAACAGCTGAACACAAATACATTGTATAGTGCTCCAATTAGTGAAAAGACTATTCACTAAAAGGTCTTGGAAAAACACTTTGATACTACGAGCAGTCTCCTGCTTTCACACCCGAGTCCTAACACACTGCTCTCTCCATCACCTACAATACCAAGCAGAAATCCCTCACAAACTTACAAATGTGGGAACAGGATTGACCTTGTTTTACATCTTGCATGAAAGGTGCTAAGTCTAGTGTTAAAGAGACTGTTCATTATTAACTATAAAAACAACCTGACAAAAAGAAACGGGGGGGGAGGAAAGAGGGATCCCTCCACCCTAAGTCCCCTCAACCTTTTGACAGCTCTACTGCAAGAAAGTCCTTTGCAAATCAAGTTGAAAAGGATATATCTCTAAAAGAAACCACTTAAATTAGCAGCTTGCCTAATATGCAAAAGCTTGCATACCCTTGACAGGCTTTTTTTTGTGCTGAGAGTGCAAAACAGCTCTGCCAGCCTAGCAGCTGTGCAGCCACCAGCCAAGGGAGATCAGCATGCTTGTCTCCCCCTCCTTGGACACATACTCCCACCTTTTGATTTGACAAATCTTAAACCTCCTGTAGCTCTACAACGAGCCAGTTCAGAGTTAAACTGGGATGTAAAAAATAAGATTTTAAAAAGACAAACAGGAAAAAGAAGGAGGCAGCAGGGAGCCAGCACAAGGCAAAGAGCAGGAGCACATCCCGTGGGTTGGCCTTGCTGTAGTGCACAATCACACTTCTGACTGTCACATGCTTGAGACCGTTAGCAGAAAGCTGCTGTATTAATTAAAGGCCTCAGAAGGTTCCTAATAAGCAATTTCTGGCCAATCTAGCTGTGACAGCTTAAAATGCTACTGCTCCCCAGTGGGTTGTTCCTTTCTCCTGCAGCCAACAGCCTTCCCTGCAAAAGAACTGGAAAAAGTGTCTTCTCCCAGGAGCTCTGCACACCCTTGGCCCAGTGGGCAACGTCCATCCAATGTTGCTACTACAAGAGAGGAAATTACTCTAACCCAAATTTGTTCCTAAACTAAGCCAATATCCTTTTTCTCCTTTAACACAGAGAATATTCTAACATTAAATTTTTAAAATCCCCACTTTGAAGTTTAACAGCTATCGAAGTCAAGTCAACCTTTTCGCACTTCTCACAGCCCTCTATTAACACAACTTTACAATAAAAGATAAATGCATTTCTGCATTTGGCAATTCCCCGTGTGAATTTTGTGGAAGGGGACCATATAAATGAGTAGCCCCCGATCAGTAGCAGGAAGCAAGCAACAGCCTATTACCACCAAAGATCAATGCACTGTCACGTTAAGTCTGCTCTGCATGTCTCTTCCTGGGTAAGGTGGGCAACCCTTTGCTAGAAAACATACAGCTGTCTCTGCACACTGTAATTAATTGCCAGTGGTTGCAGTCTTTAGAGTTGCCCATAAAAATGTACGAGCATCCAGCACAGAGACCAAACACCTTTGGCCAGTTACCTATTGATTTTTCTCAACTGAGATTCATAGCCGGAAACTGGAGATTCACAACAAAAGCATGCAGCTACATGGAAGCTACACTCCTTCAGCAATAACCTTTTATTCATAGGTTTTGAAAAATGTGACATCTTTACATGGTGAAGACCACCTGATATGGTAGTTTATAAAGCCCGTATAACAACAGTTTTGTTCATGTTTCCCCAAAGCATTGAACAAACCAGCAACTTCTTTCATTTACATGGCAACTAGACAGCAACCCATTGCACAACAGATTCTGTGCAACATTTGAATGCTTGGCTTTTGCCACATGTTAGAATAATGCTGGCACTTTTCACCTTTACTGGCTGAAAGCAAATTTACTACTTAGGATTACCCTGCTGCTTCCCCTCAGACCTGACCATTAGTAATAGACACAGTTCAGATCAGTCTTCCATCCTCTGAGTGTAAACTCAAACAAATCTAAGTATTTTTAAGTACTAAGCTTGACACTACCGCCACTGCCAATCCTCCCCAAACTCCATTCACTATGTAAGAAGGGCTTACAGTTTTTGAACTTATCTGGAGGCTGTGAAAGGGCAAAGCTGTACAAGTACTCCTTTTCCTATTTACCACCACCACCACCAGCAGCTGAATGAAATCTGCAGCACCACAAAAGGCAGGCTGCAGACTTTTAGAACTGTTCCAGAATACTGTTGCAATATAAAAGGATACATGTAAAAACAAAGGGATATAGGAATTTCCCCATCAGATGAAAACCTGGTTTTGGTGTATGAAGCATCCTCTAGTTGGAACCATTTGAAACCTAACAGTGTCAGACCACTACATTCAAACATTCTGCTCCTTCAAACCATGTGTCTGAGTTTCTGAACAAAATGTGCAGTATTGTATTAAATCCACACACTCTCACCCTAACAGCCATCTCCTTCCTTCCAACACAGTGCTCTCTTTAGGGCTCTTCAATCAAGCTATGTTACTAGAAAAGCGGTTGAAACTGGAAAATAGAATGTTATAAACCTTAAGGTGTGCTTGGCTGGGGGTTCTACTGTTGCATTATTCTGTTTGGCATATCTGTGTGCAGTAAGGAATACCTGTCAGTGATCTCTTCACTGGTCTGCAGCCAGGCTGGTAGGGATTTACCTCCTCCACAGATGCCTACCAGCTGCCAGCACCTACCTATATACAGCTAAGTCTAGTAACTCATTGGGAGCATCCACAACCTAGTTTTGACCCAAGGAAAATCTACAACAGGGATGGTTGACGCAATGAGACCACAAGGCAATGCTCACTGCTAGCAAATTCACCCTCCACTCAGTTTGCTACAAGAATTTACACTTGGTGTTTATCCAGGCTCTTGTGCAAATTGTCTCTGAAACTGGAGGAGTTTGGATAACTATAAATGCAAACTAAAACGACACATATGCTGCACACATGCATAAATCCCTATTCCCTTTCTAAAAGGTGACCTGCTCCTCACAGGGGGAGGAAATGCTGCCAGATTAGTCCCTGAACTGATGGACAGGGGGCCAGAAGACTGCCAGACATTGCAGCCAGGAAGAGGAAGGAAGAAGAAACTGGGAAAGGATTGCCTCCACAGTACCAGCCTGCCATTACACTGAAAAACTGAAATGTCAAACCAGAGTCTTAAACTACTAAAGAAACTGGAGCCCTTTACAACAGATTCCCTTATTTACTATACTAATTTGCTTAGCACATGTTTCTATCATGAGTGTGAAATACAGGTGACTTATTCCTCCAGATGACAGGCTCAAGCTTCTGAAAGACCATTTCTGCCATGAATCAAAAAAAAAAAAACAAAACAAACAAACCCAAAAACCAACCAAACAAAATTCAACAAAACAGCACAAGCTATAAAGAAATAAATAGTAACTTATATATGATGGTTGGTTCGGAGTACATTGCTAAAGCTACAGTCCTCAAAGATATATGTTATTACAAGAGTGTCATTAGTTATACACACAATTAAACAGACAACTGAAAAATTTGATTTTGAGAAAGTCTGGGAGAAGTCAAGGGGGAAATAATAAGTTCTCAAAACTTGCTAAGCTGAGGCAGTCAATCCACAGATTCCATTTCAGTCCCGTTTGCCCCATCATCATCTTCCTGCATGTCCTTTGTTTACCCAGTATTCCTGAAACAATTCTTTCTGAGATTGCAAGATAACCTAGATTGAAGAAACACTGCATCTTAATCTAAACAAAACGAAAAGCCTAAAAGGAAACAAGAAGACAACATAAAAACACTCAACATGTTCCACTACCGTTTAAGAGAAGAAACCCAGAAAAGGTCTATCTGCAAAGAGGAAGCTCAGGGAGGAAGAAAAAATAGGTAAAAGTCTGTGCTGCGTGTAAATGGAAACAAAACAAGAACTGTCTCCTTCACAGCAACAGAAGTATTAACCATAATATTCTGCTTGAATGATGCTTGAAGAAGTAGTGAAATTATGCCTTGCCTTCCATGAAAGACAGAAATTTCATCTTCGGTCTGTCTTGGGGCTGGGCTGCTTTGTTGGTTATAATCTGAAAAGTATCAAAGGCAGGAGTTCCCTGTTATTATGCCTGAACCACCTAGTTGCCTCTCAAGGGTCTGAATTCACTCTGTCCAAACCTACCAAATACTCTTCCCAAAATGTTTCATCCAGAGTACTCAAGTGCAGTTTTTGGAGACTGGTAATGTAGAAATCCTACTAATTTCTGAAGATGGACTTTACAGGGCACCAGGAGCAGGTAGAGCATAATGGACAAGTCCTCCTGCCCTTTGCAAGCCCCAAGAGAGGAAGAGGATGTCCCCCTGGTTGCACTGGCAGATGCTCCTACAACCACACTCTGAACAAGAAATACCAGTATCGTGCAGGTTAAAAATGAAGAAATCTGGCAAAAAGCCTTAATTCATCTCCTTCTTGCTATTATTTTTAATCCTAACCAGCTTCTTGAAGCTACTCATGGTGTGATCCTGCAAGCCATTAATTATGCTAGCCCAGCTGAAGAATGAGGGGACAAACAAAGTGTAGAGGGAAGTAGAAATTCTTTAAGACAATGTGCAAGCAACAGGTTGGCCATGAAATAATGACCACAGTCTCCCACGCTCACACTAACAGTAGATATCACCTAAACAGCTCAGGAGAAATAATTTTCAGTCCTCTCTTTTATCTCACAAAGCCCAAAATCAGAGCAAATATCTTTGCCCTGACCAGCAGGAGGATGCAATAAGCCTTGCAAAATTTCTACCAGTATGGAAGATAGCATAAATTTTACTCTGATATGCCTGATGAGCTATGTGTGCATATTAGTTAGTCTGACTTTGTCCCAGAAAATTGCGGGAACCAGGGATGGGAAACACTGGAACAGGAGGGTGTCCTCCTTACCCCATCAGGCTTCTCAGTGGAATTATAAGGTCGTACAGAAAACAGGGATACTTATTTTGTTTGAAAGAGAACTGTTTATATGATATTATTATTATCATTATAACTATATAGTTATGTAATTATATATATCTATATATAACTACATGTAACTATATAACAAATTTTGGTTTGGAACTAGGATGCAGGAATTGTGGAGGAAAAAAAGGTTGAGGAAGCATTTCTGATTCTCTAAGTAGCCTTTTTAGACAGCCTGTTTTCATTCTTCCTTCACAAGAGAGGACAACTCCCAGCCGCCTGCATTCTCAGCATATTTTCTGTAATTGATTGGCTTGAGGTCTATGATCTTAACCCACATTTTGCACATTCAGTGACTTCTAGGAAAGAGAAAGCAGCAGTATCTCAAAGTAGTCCTTTGCAACGATAGCCACTGCACCGCATTACTAAGCAGTTTCTCTTCTCAGAAGCATCTGTTTTGTCCTTTTCTATCTTTTTAACTTTACATGGTTTCATTCACTGAAAACTAAAAATAACAACAGTAATAGTAACTACTTCAGTGATGCTTTCCTTGAAATTGCACACACATACAGAGTGACATGGCCTGAGAGGCAAAAGCCAGGAGAGGAGAGCGACTTAAGGCATTTAAATTAACATTCATCCACTCTCAAATAACTGCTGCTTTTCCATGCTTTCCAAAACAGCAACAAGAACCAATGGGTGAAGCAAAGTTTTCTTTATCTTTGCTGTTGCTAGAAGGAATCCATGCTGGAAAGTCTGTTTATGGTAGGGCAGTAGGTGCAACCATACCTTACTGATAACATAAAAAGTCTAAGACAAAAGGGACAAAGAAGAAAGGCTCTACTTTAGTCATAATTCACTACTGACCTTTTCCTTGAGGGCCCTTCTTCAAAATCTGAAGAACTAACATCGTTGCTCGTGGAGGACACTTGCGATGCATCGTCCTTCTCATTCTCCAGCTGTTCTGAGCCTGGTCCTAATCCTTTAGATTGGCCATTAGTGAGAAGTCCTGCAAACATGACAAAGGAGTACACAACATTCAAAACCTGCAGTGCTTTTATAAAAATTCACATGTGACACTTACAATAGAGATCTGATGCTGAAAGCAACTGTGTTGCCAAGAAATAGTCTGATAACATTGATTTTGCATAGAAGTACTTCAATAAAAAATTGCTAGCCTGGCTTGTTTCTGATTTAAGGTTAACTCTAAGACAACAATCTCAAATAACTATAATATGAGTGTTTGCAATAATGTTTATAATCTTGTCACATTCAAAAAAGGGACACAGCTTAGTCAAATTTGTTTTCATAAAACAAATTCTTTGTTTTATAGAATTCTTATGACTAGCATAGATGAGAGTATTTTGCATTTATCTGTGGATTGATATAAAACTAAGCTGCCATTTGGTTCAATTTGATATCATCTTGCTTTTCATACTGGTGCTTCCAACTACTGCAATTTATGATCCTTTGAAAAAAATTCTAAATCCCAAAGAAATGAACATCAAATGTCCATTTTCTGACTTTGATTCTTGTGGCAAAGTGTCACTCATCTACTGAAAGCCCAGACCGCCAGAAAAAGTGCACAGGGTAGCAAAGGTACACAGCCACAGCTGCCTTCCCTTTGGTGCCTTTTCTCTCCTGGAGCAATAATAAAGCAAGCAGAGTCACACAGATGTAAGACAGCATTGGACCTTTGGAAGCATACCGTTTAACAAATTTTGTGTATTCTATGCCACCAAGTAACTGCAATATATTATGACTCTTACAAAGAACAGCAGATAGGCAATGAAACCACTTGTACTTAAGGAAGAATTAAAATAGTAACATATTCTTCAGCAGGCCCTGGGATGAGAGGGAAGAAACAATTTTATTAGCTCACTATTTACTTGATGTTATAAGAGCTTATTACCAGAGAAGCTGCAATTTTATCCATGAGAATGCTTTCTCATCTCTCCACCCAAATAGTTTTAGAAATGGCATAACAAAGCCTTGTTTCACGGCTGTATTTCCTCAGAGAAATGCTGATAGGACTTTCCTCCCTTAGCCATTTCAGTCTCTCTATAATTGCACCTTAGAAAAGAAAATGTGGTGGGAAGGCGGGGAGGGGGCTGTGCTGCCTCTTCCAAGATGAGCCAGGCAGTGAGGCTGGTCAGAGTATAGCACTGAAAACACTTACTAAGAACTGTGGTTCAAGAATTTCCACTACCAGTATATCGATGCCACACCATTTCAGACCTCTGTCTTCAGGAAAATCACCATCCAGCACTTACTCATTGCATAACCAAGCATTCAACCAAGCTCCGAAGAGACAGCAAAGCATAACCAGAGCAAGAGCAAAGATATGTCCCCCAGTGAGCTGCTGCCTCTATGTACTGGAATCTGGGCCACAGAACTCAAATGTTCCTTCCCCACAAAGCCATTTATTCATTGCTCACTTGGGCACTACGACTGCCAGCAGGCTCTGAACCTCCCCGATTCCAATCTAATTGCTCTGACTGCCCATTTTCAAACAGCCTAATCCAAAGCCCGTGTCATATCTCTCCTTTTCCCAATCAAAGCTTGCTCATATTCACTCTGAACGACACCAAATTTCTCTGACTTGCGCTACGTGGTGGCCACATGCTGCAGTTTTTGCATACATTGTTTTAAAAACTCCACCTACAAAGCAACAACACATTTCAGTTTTTTTTCTGGGGAAGAATCGGTGAACTGGTAGCTCCATTTTTTTTCCTAATACACAGTCCACGGAGCACAAGTTGAAACTACATGCCAATTTTTGCATTAGATTGTCTCTTCTAGCCAGCATAAGGGAGAAGTAAAATTACCCAATTTACGTTTTCTCTCCCCTTTTGTTGAATTCCTTTTGGTATTTTCTTTTCATTAAAGGGATCTCAAACTGTGACCCAACAAATAAAACAAATTTCAGTATCAGCACATGACACTACGAAAGGGTTTGTAGTGCAAAAACACAATATGATGTGGGGTGACAGCATCCCTTCAAAGCATTCCCAAGGAAATGAAGGCAAACTTTGAAAAAACACTGAACAGATTAGACTGTATTTCTATGCTGAACTCACCCCCTCTAAAAGCCCTAGTGCCTCAGTTTATTCTTATAAAAGTTTCAACTTTTGCTTTGCATTTTTCCATGAAACCACTGCTGATAAAATTTACTATTTTTGAACTCCAGAGAAGTCTAAATCAAGCATATCATTTGAGGCCTGACACTCAGTAACTTAACTCTTATGGCAGAATTTGAGTAGGCTTTCCAAAAGCAATATTTGCTCTGGAGACTTGCCATATGTAAAACGCAGGAACCTGAAGTATACGAGTCAAGAAAATCACCTTTCAGGCTGTCAACTTGCATGCACTTGGAAGGCGATTTTTATTCATCCTTTCACCCTGCCAAACCATCAGCTCACTTGGGAGACAAGCATGATTTGTGTTCCTCAAGGCAAGAAGTATTGGTTTGCCTACCATTATTCATCATAACCAGCACCATTCCAAGAGGCAATAATATTGCCGATAACTGATGTTAGCAATCGCCCGCTGGAACCAACTAAAACAAGTGCCCTAAAAGAGAGGCATAAAACTACAAATGAGAGATACTGATAAACACTGGGAATGGGTGTCATGTTCTACAGGTTTTCAGGGCCAGCATAATTGCAAAATCCACTTTGAAGTGATAAAAGGCACAACCCAAAGCCTCCTTTCAAGCACTGGAGAGAAAGCACATGCTGAAGCAGGCTGTTATAAAGTTTATTGCCACTCCATCATTTTTATATCAAATGCATTCAGCTTGCCCCCAGATACCTTTTCCTTCAAACGCCATTCCTGTTATCTTTAACTGCAATAAGCCACGTTCTTTACTGTTGTGTATCAGTTGGGAGCTATGAAAGGTCGGGAGGCCCCAGGACAGGACAGGGACCCCACAGTTTTGCCACGTGATACTCAGGCACTCCCATGACCATTAATGAGTTGGCAGCACCAGTGCAGTTGACAGGACATTCAGGTCTGCTGGTGCACTTAAGGAGCATCAACCCACGTGGGTTTGACTCTCCAAAACCAACCACACTACAGGAAGCAGATGGCATTCATATTTCTTAAAAGCTGAGTACTACAGCTGTGTATGTATATAAAAAGAGAGAAGAGCAGCTGAGTGAGAAAACGCTCTTTTGCATCGTCTGGAAAGATGAACCGCTCCAAGGAGTGGCTACCTGAGAGCACCCAGCCATAGTCAAGGAATAAGCAAGCCCTCAAGAGCTAAATGAAATCAAAGGGACAAACAGTTCATCTACTGCTTTTCTATGGCTGTGCCTTTCAACCTCTAAACCACGGTGCCAGCAAGCTCTGGCTCCTGTCAATGCCCATGACATTCTCAGGTGCTGAAAAGCTGGCAGAGGCTGCCTGTCCTTTGCCCACTAGGCTCATCTCAGCCCCATTTCTCACTGCCTTCTCCCCTGGCAGCTGGACTCATGACCAACCACCAGACCTGAATAACTAGGCAGAATAAATCAGGGTTGATAAAAATAAGACTTTATTCCTGTAACAGAAAGTGTTTGTTTTAAAAGTCAAATTAGATTTTTTAAAAAAAACTAAACCTCATTAAAAATAAATTTCAAAGTACAGCAACTTGCATTGTAAGTCAGTGTAGGATTTCATATATTAAAATTACTTACATGAAATAATAATTTATATATACAGAGAAGCAGTGCATATTTGCTGCCAAAGTTTAAAAAGAACTGAAACACTGAACTTTTCAAAGTCACTGAATAAACACAGCCTTAATTAAGTCAGTAATAATGAATTATTTAATTGAATCACAATACAGGAACTCGCGTATCAAATGACATCTATGATCCCTTAACTACACTGCTCTGGCTCTATCTGATCAAGACTAGACACCTTCAGAGAAAAGACAATTACTAATTCCTAATAATTAAAAAGGGTAGCTTAAAACCAAACCATGGAGATCATAATCCCCTCTAAAATGTATCTTAGTCACGCAAATGTCAACTTCACAGTTTTGCTGAATTAGTTTTTAAACTCCCACAAATGCTGCAACAGCAAATCACAGTTTTAGATACACGCTGCTCAAAAAGATTTAAACAAAAGAATTTCCGCTTATCAGTATTGAAAAAAAGCGGCAAATGTCATTTTTTCATCCACTCTGTTGCAAGCCAGAGAAAGCACAGAAGCCATTTCTGCATGCTAGTCATTATTACAGAAACTTCTATCACCTCCTATTTATTTGCCTCCCATGCTGAATGTTTTCCAATCTGTCTGTGGCTACGAGTTTGTTTGTTTTTTCACAGGCGGGAAGGGCTCTGCTATGAGAGCTGAGCCTTAGCCTCTAGGGTGATCCGCACAGAATACGGATATTACGGCTTTACAACCTACACACAGCGCACTCCCTCTTGTTCCCACTGCAGCTCACTGCCCCCTCTGCTCCTCAGCTCTAGCTGTTGGGTGAGCAGAGGACTTGCTGAGCCTACTCCAGCAACCAGAACGTCCTGATCACCAAAAACAGTGTAAAGAATAGTTAAAATATCCTTAAATTTTATTTATTATAGGGGCTTGTGCTGACTCAAGTGGATTGCTTCTCATAAGAGTCTAGCAAGTAAGATGTAACTATTCCAGCACAGACAGGGCTTAATTTATATTGGTACACATTTGCTGACTTTCCTGTTTTTGGTGATACACACACAGAGTTTTAGTTTAGAATCTACAATTCATCTCAAGTCATGATCTAACTCATCTCTGGTCATCTGGAGAGACGACTGACATGCAGGACAGGTCTTGAGAGCATCTGAAGATGTGATGCAAAATCCCCCCTATCTGGGAATGCACCATACAATAAAACATGATGTTAACTATAAATACACAGAAGGAAAACTGATGGGAAAGACAGAAGCAAAAAGCAGCAACCTAAGAGAAGAAAGCAAAAATGTAATGGAGGGTTTGAAGTTAGTTGGTTTTAAAAACAGATGAGATTGCAATTACTGGTATGTTCTTCTTTATTAAAGTTACTGAAAAATCAAGAAACCAAAGGAGAGCATCTGAGAAAATTTCAGCATCATGTGGTTAGTTAACTAAGTGGTTGGGTGAAGAGACTTTCACAATGTTTCCAAAACACTATTTCCACATCACTTACTCTAACGCCAACAAGGCATCTCAGCATGAACATTTCCACATTCTTACAATACAGCAACACCTATTTTAGCTCGCTGTTTCCCAGTCCTAAGGCAGCTTAGGAAAAAAAAGAAAAATCATTCAATTGTATTTTCAGTCAGTTGCCACAGTGAGAGGCAACCCACAAAGCCATTATGTTAGGAAAATCAGCAGTCAACACCCCACAAACACCAGCCAAAGATATCAAAGCCATTAAATTACCTAAACAAAGACAATTTCAACATGACCATATTCACAGCTTTCTATAGGGGATAACATCAGAGGGTCCACAGTCCAGAGGAGCCATCCTACAGACCTCAACAATACATGAAATAGATAACTCTGCTCCTGGGTGTTTATTGACTACACAGGGATACTCTCTTCCCACTGCCAAGAGATTGTGGGTTGGTTTCCCCCCTGGCAGCCCTTTCCCTGCATTCCACCCTGATCCCTGCAAGCTGAACTGCTCTGGGGTGGTAGAAAAGCCCAGTTTCCAGGACAAGCAGCAAAACAAACACAAGGTACAGGAAGTCAAAAAAGGGATTTACTCAAGACAGCATTCTCACCATGCTAGGATGACAATGTTCCTTATGAGAGCATGTAATAAATAGCAGGGATTGTAGTTACACAGGCATGGAGCTAAGGCTCTGTTCCCTTATGGAGTAACATGCCTGCCCAAACTTCAGCTGCGCAGTCTTGGGAGTTGTACAGGAAAGCTTTGTTTTTAAATATTAGTGGGTTTTTTTTTCCTTTCTGCAAAATCCCATATAGAAGAGCTGACAAAAAAGTTAGAAAGCACAGGGTTTCACTGCAATATTATAAAGTCTGAAAATTAACCATCCCACACCATTGTCTGGAAGTTAAGCACCACCTGAACACGGACAAACTTTTGAGCATAACCACAAGGTGGAAGACCACCAGCATTAATTCTATGCCTTAAATACAAAGGGGAAAAATAATACTATTTTAATCTCTTTAAATATTTACTCTGACCATCAAGTACAGAACATTATGTACAGAAATCAAAACCAGCAATAAATTGGTGTCTCACATACACCTCTTGTTTTCCTTCAATCTTGTAGATATTTCCTAACTTGGCTTTAATATAGAATTTCACACCATTTCCCACACATTTTGCTGGAGAAACAGGCTGTTCAAGGCTTCAGTGGGTCCACTCTTTGCTGGGTAAAAGCTGTCTGGATGGCTGGGCCCAGAGAGTGGTGGTGAATGGAGTTACATCCAGTTGGCAGCTGGTCACCCAAGGTGCTCCCCAGGGCTCAGTGTTGGGGCCAGTCCTGTTTAACATCTTCATCCATGACGTGGGCAAGGGGATTAAAAACACCCTCAGTCAGCTCACACACGACACCAAGTTGGTCAGGAATACTGATCTGATGAACGTAGAAAGACTCTGCAGAAGGATCTGGAAAGGCAGGAAAGCTGCCCAGCAGAAAAAGACCTGGGAGTGCTGGTTGACACCTGGCTGAACAGGAGCCAGCAGTGCCCAGGTGGCCAAAAGGCCAGTGGCATTCTGGCTGGATCAGCAATAGCGTGGCCAGCAGGACCAGGGCAGGGATTGTCCCCTGTACTCGGCACCGGTGCGGCCACACCTCGAGTGCTGTGTCCAGTTCTGGGCCACTCACCCCAAGGACGACATTGAGGGGCTGGAGCGTGTCCAGAGAAGGGCAGTGGAGGTGGGGAAGGGTCTGGGGCACAAGGCTGATGAGGAGTGGCTGAGGGAGCTGGGGCTGTTGAACCTGGAGAAAAAGGGGCTCAGAGGTGACCCTACTCTGTTCTACAACAGAGGAGGGAGGCTGTAGCCAGGTGGGAGCTGGTCCCTTCTCCCAGTCAACAGGCAATATGAGAAAAGGAAATAGCCTCAAGTTGCACCAGGGAACGTTTAGACGGATATTTGGAAAAATTTATTTATGGAAGAGGGTTAGAGCACTGGAACAGGCTGCCCAGCCATGTGGTTGATGGAGAATCCCTGAAGGTATTTAAAAGATTTGTATATGACACACTTTGGAACATGGTTTAGTGGTGGACTTGCCAGTGCTAGGTTAACACTTCAACCTGATTATCTTCAAGGTCATTTCTAATCCAAACAATTTTGGGCTAGAGGGCATTAAAATTTCTTATAAGTTATATCTTTATATACAAATTTATTTGCATAGTATTGTCAATTAACAATTTTCACCATTTTTCATAAGTAGCAGACAGCCAGCTGCAGTGCAATACAAATCAACATTGCATTGTCTGTAATCCTAAATTTGACTTCTACGAAAACCACCCTTTACACACTAGGCTGCATGTTGAAATACTACCAAAATCTTGGTAGGCATGTTAAATAAATACATTAATCATTTGATGCTAAGTTTAAACACAGTGGTATCTCTAAAATATCTGCAGTCTGCATTAATCAGCACACTGTACCAAGTTACTGTATTTAGCTGTTGTATAGCTATGCACAGAAGATAATTTAGTTTTATAGTGCAAATGCCATCTGTCACATTGTCACAGCATGACAAGGTATCACATTACATATTAAACAGACAACATGCTTCAAAAATAAGGCCTATTTTCATGCTCTGGTTGTCTCAGAGACTAAAGAACAGGGTTTTCATAATAGTGACATAATTTAAAAACAAAACAAACCACATTTTTCTCTGGGATAAGAAATAGGAAATCACTGTCCACTTTTTAAAGGATAGTTTTCATAAAGGCTATTTTAATCTAATTTAGTAATGCAAAACCACAACAATTTTCTGCCTCTAAATAAAAAAGCCTCAGCATGAAACCATCATCGTTTATGCCACACGATGCTCTGTGCTGCCACCATGATGGTAATTAACAGTACCGTGGGCTTTTCAGATGACAAGCCACTGGACATTAGGTTGATTGTGGTACATAACAGAGCATATGCATAAAGCAGTACCATTACGCCAAAGACTGTTAGCAAATAGCTTGTACAGTCTTCATAACTGACTAGAAGAGTGCTTTTATATGTAGATATACATCATTACTATGGAAGCCAAGCATGAATGACATTACAGCACAAGATGTGTTTGTCAGCCTGTCAAAAGACCAGATCACCAAAGAGAACTGATTAAATAATACAGGTTGAAAGAAGCTCCTTACTCCCATTAAAGCTCCATCCAAAACCACTATTAAGCAACCAAAGACATTTTGCGACTTTGTGCCCTGTATATTAGACCATTACCATTAGCAGTGTTAATTTAAATCACCTGCTCTGTTGTTTCAATACAACACTCTCTAGGGTGCTTTGTTTTTCATCAGGGGGAGTTTGGATCGAGGTTCGGATGGTATTAAACTCAGAGAAGCAGGAGTACAACAGTCAAAAATGAACCTAATTTAATTCTGCCAGGAAACTACCCCAGGCCAAATAACATACTTCAAGCCCTAGTTTGATTTATGAAATATGCATCTGAAAGAAATTTAAAACAAAAGAAACTAATAAAGCACCCAAAAAAATGCCAGCCAATGTCTGCTCTATAAACAGAGGAAAACCTCACCTGACATTAGTCTATACTTCTGCTATTTAAGGTTTGGGGGTTTTTTTACGTATTCAAAGAGACATACTCTGTGATTAAAGACATATCTCCACTTTTAAGGACACAATGAAAACTCTGAACCTCTCATTTCTCCAAGTAAGCACATGACCTCTTCTGGCATTTTATACTTCATAAGGCAGAATGAAGGCCATAGCTGGGCTCCGTAACGGTGTGGCCTGAATGAGGGAGGGAACAGGAGTATCAAATGGATTGAGCAGGTGAAGGAGATAGCAGCAGTAATGCTGACCCAAAAAAAAAGCTGAGGGAACAAACTCATCTCTCTTAAATCCCCTTCCTACAAATGCAGACAACTAAGTCATACCTTAAACCCATCAATGGCTAACCTTGGACTTTTCCCAATACTTTTCTCAGTTTTACAGAGGGCAAGGAAATCTAAGGGACAGTTGTCCCCAAACCCAAAAGCCAGAGCTGTCCTGAAAAAAGCAGAACAGAGAGGAGGAAATGAGACCTGATGATCACCACCCCACCAGCTGCTCACAGTGTGGGTGATATATCACAGTTATATTGTAGCACTGTGCTATCAAGCTCCCACCAATTGCCCCTGGAGCTGTATGATAAGGGGAGAGCAGCAGCATTTCTGGTAAGTTGGTACCAGGCTGTGTAAAGACCATTAAGTTTTGACAAACAAACACAGTCCATTTTACGATACCATAAACACTCCCTTTTAGCACCAGGGAAACGAGCTCCATGTACTCTTCCTGTACTTTGTCAAGGAATCACACTACTTAATGCACACAACTCGAATATACCTCAGTCCCACAGCCTCCTTTGACTGCAGTCAGAAAGCTTCAGAGGAAGAAGAAGACTACAAAGACCTTTGTTTCAGATATGTGGTCAGAGAAGGCATGAAGCCTTCAGCAGAAAAAAAAAGGAACACCAACACCAGGAAGAGAGCTTGGTTAAGATGCAGGAAGCTGGACTCTGTCCAGCACGTGACCCTGGAGAGGCCACCTCCTCTCCAGGCACCTCAGCTCACCCAATTGTAAAATAAAGGTAGTTAGTTCAGCTTCCACAGTGAGACACAGTGAAGGTTACAGACAGTAACCATGACATGAGACTCAGGTGTTATTAACATCCCTCAGTGGCATGAGATTTTGCATAGATTTTGGTGTTGGACAGAGTGGCTATATTTCTGGAGTGAAGTGCCCTTAAATTTGCATCTGTTCTCTAAGACACCTTTGCTCATATGCAAACTAGAAACAGAGTTAAACATGCACTTTATTAGAAATTACAGACACAAGCAGGTCCACAGAAATATAATTTATCTCCATTTAGTTCAAGGGTATCAGCAACTGAAATATCAGCATTACCACTGAGAGTGAAAAAAGTCTAATTCTCAGGTATTAACAAAATTTTCAGTGAGGTACAAATAAATTATTCTGTGGTTTTTATGCCAAAGCCATCATGTCATGTTTATCCTGCATTTCCTGGGGAATTTTACAGCTGAATGGAGAACCAGTGGGAGAGAGTAAAGAAAACCTGCAATATACCTGTGGAAAAAAATAATTTCATTTAAAAATGTTTTGTTCTTCCTTTTGTTCTTTCCACCCTTCTTGTTTTATCCATTTGAGAGCTATTTAGAGAAAAGTTACTGACTCTGTTTCCAAAGTATTTTTACTTGTCTTTCACAAACATCCCCCATGTGAGGGAAAGAACATGGACTCCACTGCTAAATAAGAATTAAGTAAAGCAAACTAATCACTATTTCAGGTCTTTGTCACACTTATGTCAATAGGTGAGGGGAAACCCTCCCCCTCCTAAAGCACTTTTACAGAGCTAGCTTACTGCAATGTACCACAGCAGTCCCATGTTTAAGTCAAAGTTATTTCCCCTACCTCAGCATCACAGGGCTATGCCTTTAGACTCATCCTGTTTCAGAGTTAAGCTTCTACTGGGTATGGATGGACAAAGGAACAATAAATCCACACTTCAAAAATATCCATACCTAGGGACTAGACAGATTAGTAAAGATGAAAAAGAAAATTAAAAAAAAACACATTCTGGTATTTTAAGTAACATGAGAAAAAAAGCTATGCCAAGAGCATGTCTCTAGACAACAGCTATTCTGCACTGGAAAGTAAAAATTAGCAATTGTGTCTCCACAGAGTATAGAAAGAGGAAGAAAGAAGGTGAAGGCAAACACAGTGAAGCAAGGAAGAGCCTGCTAATTGGAAGAAAATACAACATATGAATGTGCAAATAAAACAACAAGGGAAATAAAAGGCATGCAATGTCTCAGTAACAATGAATACTTGTGAGCCTGAAAAGGAAGAAATGTGCTGCTAAAACCCAGAGGCTTAGCAAGGCTTGGCTATATTTGTAAGGATTTCTAGGAAACCCTTACAGATTGAGTAATTTGAAAACTGCATATCTGCAAGAAGCTGGGAACAGCAGCAAAACAGTGTCTTGATGAACACTTAGTTTTCCTCTAATGAAGCACACAGTACCCAGCGATCTGTGGTGAGGGATCACACAAACAGGCTGTGATTATGATCTGGCTTGATGGAGATGAAGAAAAGCCCATTTCTGGAACTGGTGTCCCGCACAGCCAGAACCTTCCCTGAGAAAGCAGCAGCAGGCAGGGGCCAGGCCAGCCCTCTGCTACAGTCTTTGGAGAAGGCTGGAGAACTGGCAGCAGGAGCTAAGAATGCAGCATGGCTCTTATGTAACATCCACACTCCCCTGATGGACTGGGACAGCCCTCCTCCATTTTGCAAATGGAAGCAGCAAGAACAGAGAGCCCGAGTTACTTTTTTTCTCAAATAAACCAAATGAAATAAAATTATCAGAGACATAAATGCACGGCTTGCCTTCTACACACACCTAAAAAGTAAACAAAACAGATTTTGAAAGATTAGGGGGGGTTCAGTACAGCATTGTGCCCTAAGAAAAAGAATGGAGAAAAGAGAACTGCCAGAAAGCCCTTTTGCGGAGGTTATCCTCTGCTTAATTGTCTCTAATTCTGCGCCTCTGTGACAAAAGCTGTGAAAAGCAAACGTTGAATGACATACTTCTAATTGCATAGTCCCATTTGATATTTTAATGCATGTCATTGAGGATTTGCCTTTCATTACTTTTGCCAGGAGCATGGGCAACCCTCCAGATAGAAATTTTTCCCCCCAGTGTGACATGAACGATGAAGAGCCTGTTTGCTGCAAAAACGCAGAGCCTGTCGATGGAGCGACAGTGCTTGTCCCATGCAGCCAGCAGATACGAGCATGGATTCAGCCCTCCCTTCACTGGAGGTGCTCTGAACTTTCAGACAAAAAAAAAGGACAGAAGAAGTCCTCATCCTGCCCTGGGAAAAATTAATCGAGCTAAATACTAGGTGTTCTACATTAACTCAAGTTACATATAACAGATATTTGAATTAAACCACTTTAATTACTTTTCCTCCACATTTTCAATAACTTTTTTGTGAATGTGCCCTCCCTAACTTTGAGATCATCCATCAGTCAGCTTCAGGAGTCAAGCTGTCAACCTCTTTTGTTGACAAAGATTTTTTTTCCCCCCCTCTGGCATGTCACCTCCTTCTACTAAGCACTTGAATTACAATCTCTGAGTTTACAGCAATTAAATATCCACTGACAAAAAAAAAAAAGAAAAAAAAAAGTCACAGACACTTCTAACATACCACCCTAGCATCTTCAGCAACATGCCAAACAGCCCTCTCCTGGTGCAGGAGGCCAGGGCAGTCTGGTTGGACTGCAGGCAGGGAGGCAGGCTGCCTCCCGCAACGCCAGGGATGCTTCGCCAGGGATGCATCGGCACTGCCTGCAGCCAGATCTCAAATTTCCTGCCAGCCTGAGTGCTCACATGTCTGTTCAGAGCCTTAGCGCAGACTTGACAACCAGGCCAGCATAAGGTCCCGTGACATCCCAGAAAGAGGGAGGGGAGAAAGCTGCCTGAGCAATTCTCAAAGACTTTTTTTTTTTTTTAAGCCGCTGGTTTCAAAGGCTTTTGTCCATAACCCTAAATGTCATCCATGATGATTGGTGCCTAGCTGCTAATAGGCAAAGGGAACTTGAACTGCTTTTCCTGGGGGAGAACTCTCCCCTTGGCACCATCTACCCAGCATTTACTTCCTTTCCTTCACAGAAAGTATCTACAAGGTATCATAAAACAATGTGAAAATTCAACCACCTGGAAAGCTCCCAAAACGCCACCTTTGATCTTTTAGGACACCTTTCTCCTTGTCACTGGATTCTCATCTAGCTTTCTAAATTGATTATAGAAATATAGTCTTTAAAACACTTGACATGGTTCTAACAGATGAAACAGAAATGTGGTCATAGAAAGATTTTTTTTTTTTTTACCATACAGTAAGTAAACATATTTCAACTATATTTACAAAAAAAACCAAAAAAACCAACCAAACAAACAAACAAAAAAAACCAAGTAAAAAAAAATCCACCTATCTTACACCAAAATCTGTTGTATATCTGTGTTTTTCCCTTCCCAGGGGGAAAGGATTTTTATTTCCTTTTTTTTCTTGTAGGGCCAGGCAAGTGAGTAGTATAACTTCCTCACTTTTTAAAATTAAAGGTCAGAGGACTACACTCCATGCTCAGGAAGGAGAACTGCTCTGCTGTTGCACTCAGTCCCCATGTAGTCTGTTTGCAGAGTTATTGTCAGAGGAGAGGAGGCTTGTGACAGTAAAACACTATGACCAACTGCAGCAAACTGAAAGCACAAGTGCAATGTGAAAGCCCAACACAAACGAACAAATTGCTCTGCCACGGGCGTGCATGGCAGCGATGACATTTCATCTCTGTTTGAGCACTAAGCCCTTGCCTAAAGTAGGTAGGGATTCCAGCCCACTCCTACATGACGCTGCCAGCAGCGGCAGAGGTTGGCAGATGTCTCTCGGATGCACCGCAGCTGCCTACCTGCTGGGAACATGCAATGGAAAAGTACGCACCAGGAATACATCTGTGGCTGGAAGACACTGAGGAGAAATCCCTCCCCTCCCAGAGCAGATCGAGCGCTGCAGCGACTGGAGAGCAGGTGAGGGGATAAAGCAGGAGGATGATCCCATGCTCAGCCATCAGCTGAGCCCCGAGGACCTCACTGCAGGAATGGTGCATAGGCCAAAGCAAGTGGATAAGGCCAACTCTGGCCACCTGGCAGACTGCACATGGAGACTGTTCCCGTTTTAATTGTGGGGAAAACGGATCCTTGCCAGCATTAAGGCAGATCTCTGAAGCAGTGGCACAGAAAACGTCAGTGCTGTAACAGCCCTTAAGGAAATGCTCCTCACAAGCCAAGCAATTTCCATCTCTATTTCCAGCTCTTGAGACCAGCAGCTTAACCTTACTTTCACCTCCCTTTTGTGAGCTCTACAGGCAAACCACAGCGGGGAAGAGATGAGAGCTGGGGTAGGGGGGCAGCCACTTGAAAACCTGATGCTGGAGAGAAGGCTTCTGAAATGTTAAGGAGACTTCCCGACACACCAGCCCCCAGAGGAGTTAAATTCCACCACCATGAAACATTCTGCTGCTATTAAACAGCTTTTTTTGCTCATGTTTCAGGGCATCAGAAGAGGAAGTGAAATAGCATTAGCTGCTTCCTGACTTAATAGAAACCTTGGGACAACCATCAACACACACTCACACAGTCAAGTCTATACACTTATGTGCATTTAATGATTTTATCTTTCCAAATAAGCAACGGAGATAAAGTACTATCTTGCAATTTTGAAAGAACACTGTTTCCTCCTCCCCAGCCAAGAACTCACTACACAGAATGGGCCTTTCATGGTGTAACTGAAGGCTAGCACCATTAGCATATTTCTTGTTTTAAGTACAGCATCAGAGAAATGGGAGTGAGGGCGTGGGAGGTACATGCAATGGAACAGCATAGAAATATAGATAAAGGGGAAAATGAGCTTTCAAAATATACCCAAGAGGCTGTGAGTATGCCAAAGTTCACCACGGTATCACTACAACAAAAAAACTCCCTGATCTAGGGCCAAAAGTGCATTATTGATAGCCAAAACACTGCCTAACTCTATTTCAGAATGATGTGAAAATACTGGGAGACAGAAAAAAAGAAAAAAAAAAGACAATTTGAATACCTGGGTACATTCACAGTACCCTGTGAATAAAAAGCTAGAGAGACATATTAAACTGAAACAGTTCAAAAAAAGTGTTCCTGGAGTTAGAACATTCCCACCCTACAATGTTTCTCAAGCTGCAAGGACTATTAAAAAGTGTTAATGTTTAGCAAGCATTTAGCACTTTATGTGTTCAGAGAGACAACAGGCACACACACACACACACACACCCACACACCAGCCCCTCCCCCCCCCAAAAAAGAAAAACCATACTGAATAAAAGGCAGAAGAATTCTCCCTGTTCCCACATGGGGCAAGGCTATATAGCAACATTCTTCCTGCAGTATGAGAAGAGAGGCTATAACCCCATGTGGTGGGATGAAGCAGAGAGGATGGTTGAGCACACAGTGAGTATAAGAAATACCTTTTGGAAAGGGAAAGATGGACCGATCTAATAGGAAAGCAGCACAGACAGCCTTTGCTTTTGTGCATGTTTGGGCCTCCCAGGTTAAAGCCTAACTCCAGTGTAGAACTGTTTATTAGAAACACCAAACAGCTACACAAAAACGGGTGAGAACCAATGGGAACAAACCCAGCATTTTAAGCATACCATCCCCCTACAAAACAAACAAACAAACAAAAAAAATTTCGATTTAACCATAAAAAGAAAATGTATGACTAGATGCAAATGAAGAGTAGGATGCAATAAGGAATGAAAGCTCTTTTTTTTTTTTTCTCTTTTTTTAAATACTGCCATGTAAAATCAGGAAATGCTTTGGCAAAAGCAAGATTTATGTAAGTAGATCATAAAAGAATAGG
This sequence comes from Regulus satrapa, assembly GCA_013396955.1. NCBI lineage: Eukaryota > Metazoa > Chordata > Aves > Passeriformes > Regulidae > Regulus > Regulus satrapa. The sequence continues at coordinate 1,338,957 of VWZN01017017.1, forward strand.
TCGGACATTGTACATTTAATTGCTTTCTGAACTTAAAATTTGCCTCAGAGATACCATGGAAAACACTTTCAAGTCTTTTTTTTTTTTTTTTTAAAATCATTGGGGACATGAAGGCCTCATTGTTTTCCCCAAACTTTATATGTCAACACATACACACGCATTTTAAAAAAAACCTTACCTCCCTTCTGAGACATTAAATCCACACAATGTTTCTTGGAGAGGGTAAAAAGAAAATGTAGGTCAAGATGTTGAGATAGGGATTGCTTCTGAAAGATGAAAGCATAAGAGGACTAAGCTTTCATTCCTTATGTTTCTTTGAGATTTCAAACAGAGTGTTATTTGATAATGGTTCCTTTCAGAAAATTGGAATTTAATATAGCTAATTATATGTTAGAGAATTAATGTACAGTCAGTACTCCAACAGAGCTGGTATACTATGCTGATGCATTTTACCAGCATGTCCCCAGTGCTTATTATAGATCTTTTTTCCAAATACTAAGGCAAATCTGTTCTCCTATTAGGCTGGATGGCCCAGGAGCTGGGGTGGGGAAAAGGAAAAAGAAATCTCCATGGCTGTAACACTGAGCCTGCAGCAAGCAGCCTGGAGTTGCCAGCATGGCACTGCAGTGAGTGGCACAGGAACAGACCCTCACACTTCAAAGGGAGCCCAGAATACAAGAGGACAATAACAGAAAAAAAAGATCACAAGTAGCTCTAGAGGAAAAGTACACTGAGAAACAGCAAAACACCTTTTCCTCCTTCCAATTAAAAGAGAGGAAAAGGGTTGTCAACAAGATGTAGAGCTCAGATAAACAGAGAGGGAGTACTCCTAATTGTCCGGTATTAGCATGGAAGTATCTGGAAATTATTTGTCCTATGAGCAATCATAAGCTAAAAACCCTGACCTACATCTCACAGAGAGCAAGGGATATAAATAGGAGTATCTCTCACGACAGGCACCAGCAGCAGACGCTGCTAGATTTGGACCAGAAGTGTTTCTCTGCAATTCTGAAGGAAGCCATGCATCAGTGTGTTTCAGGGACCTACGCAGGTTTGGGATGCTCTGTTTTTAGAGACGTCACAAATGTGCTCATTAACATGTGCTGCACAGAGCTGGTTAGTAAGTGCAACAAAACTGCAACTTGTGTAGACTTAAGAACTGATCATACTTCAGTGAAGTTTGAGAGGCAAAATGCATACTGTGGGTAACTCTTGCAATCCATGAGGTTCCACCAGCTTTCCCTTTGTTCTTCACTGCAGTTTCTGACTAAGACATTGTATTTAAGTTCTCAGATGAGCTCTGTGTTGAGGTGTTAATCAGAGGAGCCTAACCCCAGATTTTCCTCAAAACTGTACCTACAGTCAGTTGAGCTGCAAGTTTTGGGGTGGAGACGGCAGAGAGAAATGTACACACTTTTGCTCAGCAAATCAATTCCAGTGAAGTCGTATTTTCATTTGGCATGTCCCCACTTGGTTATAGAGCAGGACCTCTATAAGTAGTGCTACCATTACCTTTTCTTAAAAGGCAGCCTCAGTAAAAAATCTGCCCCTATAGAGGGCACCTTCCCCCTCCTCATACTACAAGAATTCCCCAAATCCTGCTGAAATTGCCACTACAACCCACTCCCTAATACTGGGGCTGAGAACTCCCTCCTTCGAGCTGCAGAACAGCATTCAACTTTTGAGCAAAACAGACACACGAACCAAAGGCTCAGTTAGATCCCTCCTGCTGTCCTTAGCACTTCAGGGTACTGAAGACTTGTCATGACAACAGGATACCAAACCAGTACTTTGCCACTGCTTTCAACCTGACTAAAGGGAACCAGCATGGAAAACACCATCTTCGTCAGTGTATTCTCATTCCTGCTGCCTGAAGAACTACCTAGTCAACAAAGGTCAGGAGGGACATCATCCATGAAGAAAAAAATCTGGAAGTTATTTTCTTAAAGTCTTGGTAGAATTTCTGAGCCCCTTGTCTATCCTGGAAGATTCTCTCCCAGAAGTAGGAAAGCACAGACTGAAGAGCAGACTCTCTCACAATAGTCTGTCCCTTTTTAAGTTTCCCTGCAAATCTAGTTTTCATGAGACTATCCCCACTGAGTCCAACATTATTTGGGAGGCTTTAAATAGAAAATTACTGAGCAGTTTTAATTTTGATCCAGCCAGATGGCAATCTAGCACCATCTTGATATCCAGTTATGCCAGAGAAACTGAAAGTCTGCAAAACTTTCCCCCAAAACTCCAATATTCAAGTTTGCACTACGTATTTTTAATTCATTTTTTAAAATATCAGTCAACTATTTCTAAAAAGTCTGCTTTCCAGGCTGTTAATGGCAGAAGCCTAGAACCACAACAGAAAGAAAGGTGTTTTCTGTGCTAAGGAATGCCTTAACTAATGGCCCATTTATTCTACTTTATGAGCAGAGTACTTGTATATAACCCTGTGTAATGCTGTGGATGTTAATCAACCTTCATGACTTTGCACACCAGTTTTATTGGAGCGCCTTCCATGCTGGTATAAAGGGGACTTTGTACCAAACAGTCTTCCTCCAGCCTAGCAGAGATCTGCATCAGCTTGCAGCTCAAAAAACTTTTCACAAAGAACATTTACTCTTCAATTCTGGTCTCTTGTTAATGAGACTTTAAATATTCAAGGACAGCGCCATACTGTTCCAAGGTAATCCATGAAAGAGTGCATTTAAATCTACAATTGCAAATGGGCTGTGTTTATCTACTTAGATAAGACAGCCTTGTTCATTTCAATTAGAGAAGGTCAGTTCCAGGCAAATGTAAACTGTCATTTGAAGTTCATCCCTGCAGGACAATGAGATGAGGTAACGCTTCTGGGACAGGTTTCCATCTAAATAAAACTTGACAACTAGTCCCTAACCACAGACCTCATTGTTGCACAAAAGGCCATCCTCAATTGATTTTGGGGAGGGGGAGAAGAGCAGCAAAACCCCATGTTTCAAGAAGATTTGGAATTCAAGCCACATTCCTGTAACTTCTATCCCTTATTCATGACTTCCACCTGAAGGTAATTGCTGCTGACCTCCCGAGATGCAAAGAGGCAGAACAACTACTCTAGAAAGCACCAGATTTTATTATCTTGGCAAAACAGAGTTATTTGCTTACTGCCCCATTAAATAGATTGTCACATTATAAGTGTCTTCTCCTTGGAAGAGAAACAGCATGTTTCTAGGCAGATAGACCACAGGAACCAAGAGGAGGGAAGAGAAATTAAGTCCTGTGGCTCTGTGTAACAGGAATATGCCTCTCCCCAGCCCGAGCCCACTCCTGTACCAAGCCTCAGGTGTGTGGCTCCATGCTATCTTATAGCTTCCTTCTGGCATATGGAGCCACAGACTGAGAGAGAGCCTGAGGCTCTGAAACAAGATCTCAACATCCCAGCAAGGGAGCATGGGTCAGGAAAAAAACAAAAGGGGATGAAATTCCTCTTCAGCCCTCTCCATCCGAGATACACCTGTATGTGCATGTGACAGTACAACCCAGATGCCTTTTCTCGGTGAAAAAATATATAGATATGAAAAGACATTTCTATCATTGCACCCTCTTACTAACATTGTGACAGTATTTCCACCCTGAACAGAAATTTCCCACGTTGTGAAGAAAGGAAAAAACGGTATGCCTTCTGTGCCATTTTCATCCTTTTAAACTTCTTTCAATCCATCCACATACACAGGAGGCATAACTTAAAAACACTATGGTGCTTGCTGAGCATCTTTAAAAAGGGTTAGACATGGAATACCTTCACCTTTCACAGTACCAGAGACAACAACCACAGGGAGATATTTTGGGGAGAACCTACTTTTGAGACAACCTGGATGGAAGAGTTCCTGTCAAGACACAATTTAGCTCTAACACGTCTGTTTACACACAGGTACACACACAGACGAAGAAAAAGCTGAACTGAAATATTTTTAAGGTTAACCACTACTGAAGCTGAGGGACGAAAGAAGGAGAAAAATGCAATAAAATGCTGGTGCTGTCTTTAAGGCACTATTTGGAATGGCTGGCTAAGGCTGCCAAACCTTTAGCAGGAAAAGGGGCTTATCTCCTGGCTTCCCAAATTGCACCAGAGGTCAGCTGATGAGGTTTCAGGAGTTTGCCAGATCCATCCCTCTGTGGGATCTTTGGCAGATTGCTCCAGCTGGGCTCATTCCAGCTCTTCCCTTTTTTCCATTTTAGCGTATAGATTGAAAAAAGAAAACAAGATGAAGGCTTTCAAAGATAACACAGTCTTTCACAAACAGATGCAGAACAAAGCACAGGAAATTCTGAGCAAAGTAAAAAATGAATGTTGTCTGTTCAGGGCTTATCTGGAATGAGTTAGCCTCTTAGTGGACAGATCTGAAACATCACACGGTCCTGACTGTGATTGCAATGCTCACTAAAAGTCTTGTAAGGGGAGAAAACAGGATGGATAAGGGTGGAAATTCAGCCATCTTTAGCTCTCAAGAGATGGAAATTCCTTCAAATGTACCAGAAAAAAAAATACTTATGAGTTAAGCTTGTCACTGTAATCCCTTGTTGCCCTAAGCCCAGGGCTTCTGTATCTATACCTTTGACTAGACCAACAATGCCCCCAGCATTAAATTAATTTAAACTGGGAAACAAAGGGCATCGAAGGCAGGTTATTGAAAACATGCATTCAGCTAATTCTGAATACAACATCACCGTCACTGCTTGTAATAAATTTGTGCTAGTCAGACACACACATACACACAGATTTAAAAATGCAGGCACATTTATTACTATGGAAAGCAATCTGCTATGACTTAACACTATACGTACTAGGCTATATTTATTTTTTGGAAGACATTCACCCACAAACTCTGGAACGTATCTGCTATGTGATGAACCTCTCATCATCATCAGTTACTTAAAGAGAGCAATTATTTCAGAATGGTTTCTTGCAGATTTTAAATCAAAAAGATCCAAATGAAACCAAACCGATATGTGGAGGCATGCACCCTGAGTACCAACCAATCTCCCAGGCTGTTATGAGCCATGAAATGAATGTGACTAACTCCTGAAGCGTTTCATTGCTCTAAAAAGGTGACTGGTTTTCTTGCTTTTCACATCAGAAATTCTACATTCAGATGTGGATCAATGACACTTAACATGACACCAATCTACTCGTGCTTTTAGTTTACTCCACATCACTAATGTGACCCCCAAACCCATTTTGATTGGCATTCCATATTATTAACAAGTCAAGGCCTCTGAACACAGGTAATGTAGGACATTTGAAGTGAATAGTAGGGTACATTGGCAGCTGTGTCAACCAGCTTGCTGAATTGGCTACTGTGCCCATCAACAGTTACAGAACCACTGCAGTTTTTCTTCTAAAGCCACTTTACTGCCTGGGTTGTCACAATAAGGCTTACAGCACACATGACACCTGCTCCAATTAAACACCGCCTAATGGCCTTAGAAATGTCCTGCCAGAGCAAATAGTTCTCAAACTCTTTCAAAGAGAAAGTCATTTCTAATACACCCCCACATCAAATAAAAACTGCTGTGGAGCTTTTAGGACACAAGACAGCCCCTTGAAGGCTGAAAATATATTCTCTCTAATACTCTGAAAGCACTCCACAAATGTAGTCTTGCACTAAAAGCTCAAAGCTGTAGTGTAAAAAAAATTAGCAAATGCCTTATTCAAAGCCAAGCAGACACAGTTTCAGAAAATACAGTTCCCTAGGATTGACTACAGTAAAACTGCATTACACAGTTTGTGTGTATGAGTGAAACTTCTCTCTGTGCTTACTTGTAATACTCATTTTATTTCTCATTACACTCCTATTTTCTCAATAAAATGGACTATGCTACTTTAATGACTGATTTAGTGGTATGTCTTACTCTCATTTCTAAAATAGGCAAACTTGAATTGACAAAAAGTAGAATTTTTGACAAGAGTTGGCAATCCTGTGACATAAAACCAGCACCATTCGTTTGGTTGTAAATACCAGCCAAAAAGATGCCATGGTGCAAATTTAGGCTGGAGATTTTACGGCTGATAAAGAGAGAATGAAACAGTTTGCTTGTCCGCACTCATGGGTGCTCTCCAGACTGCTGATACAGAAAACAAACCCAAGGCAGCAACTATGCAGAATTACTGAGTCAAGGAAAACAAAATTATTTTCTCGTTGGTATTAAAGCCAAGTTTTCTATCATGGAGAGTCAATCCAACAAATTTCACCACTATTTAAGTGGTGAGTTTTTGTTTTGGG
>VWZN01017017.1:1345277-1368790 GCA_013396955.1 Regulus satrapa
TTTTTTTTTTTTTTTTTTTTGAGTGGGGCTTTCTTGGTGCCTTTGTTTGTAGGGTTTTGGGGGTGCTGGGGTGGTTTATAGAATCATAGAATATCCTGAGTTAACAGAGCCCCACAAGGATCATCCAGTCCCACTCTCAGCCCTGCACCGCACCATCCCCAAAAGTCAAACCATTCCTGGGACCATTATCCAAACACTTCTCAAACTCTGCCATGGCTGGTGCTGTGACCACTTCCCTGGGGAGCCTATTCCAGTGCCCAACCACCCTCCGGGTCAAAACCCTTTTTCACATATTCAGCCTAAACCTCCCCTGACACAAATTCAGGCCATTCCCTTGGGTCTTGCCACTGATCACCAGAGTGAAGAGATCGCTACCTGCCCCTCCTCTTCCCCTCAAACAAGAAGCTGTATCTGCAATGAGTTCTCCCCTCAGTCTCCTCTTCTCCAGGCTGAACAAACCAAGTGACCTCAGCCACTCCTCATAGGGCCCTCAAGACTCTTCACTATCTCCATAGTCTTCCATTAGACTCTAACAAATTTATATATTTCTTATATTGTGGTATCCAAAGCTGCAGACAGGATTAGAGTGGAGGCTGCAACAGTGCAGAGTAGAGAGGGACAATCCCTTCCTAGACCACCTGGCAATGGGTTGGTTTTTGTTTTGAAGAGAAACATAAACCTAACACCTAAACTTGTGAAGCACTTGTCAATGAACTTTCAAACTGAATCTTTTTTTGCTCACATTCCTGGCAACTCTTGACCCTTTTAGCATCGGAGGCTGTGGTTAGACAAGATGACTGTGCCAATCCTAAGGCTGTGGTTAGATAAGATGAATGTGCCAAGTCAAGTAGCTTGTTACTGTCAAAAGGGATGAGGACTCTCATATCCTTTTCCTCCAACTTTCAGCCAAGGTAGTTTGCTCCCCCATTCATTAGTGTAGTTCATTAAACTAGGAAAAAAAAAAAAAACCCACTTTTTTTTTTCCCTGGGCTAGTTTTCTGCCACGTTAGTACACTGGACTGGCTGTACTGCATGGACAGACAAATGGCAGAGCCAGCACAAGGCACAAGGTGAAAGGAGGGGGCCCAGACCCATCAAGCTACTGCTGAACTCTTTTCCACCTTTCCTAACCTTATTTATTTTAGGCCTACAATAACTCAGTCTGCTACAGATAATACACATGCCTCTGCAGACTCTTCATTACCATTTTCATTTTCTATTACCTATGATTAGCAATATGCAAGGAGGCAAGACTACTTCTAGAATTTGTTTGCCTAGAAATGCACTCGGGAGCAACAGAAGCTCTTTTAAGATGGTCACGAAATAAGTTTTAAGAAAATTAACCATACAATTTCTCTATTTCACAGGTTAAAGAAATATCCATCCTTGTTACATCTGAGAGGAAAAAGGAATATGGGTGTCCTGTGAAAGAAAATTTTCTATCAGTCTTGCCAAACACTGAAATTTTATTAGGATGGGAGCACAATGTGGATGGACATAATCAAATTTGGCTGATACTACTGAGGGCATAATTTGGCCTGCAAATTTTTTTATAAATGGTGATGATGGAAAAGGCGAAGAAGAACCTGTATCAGCCAATTTAACAAGCAAGTTCCTGGCAGGCTCAAAATTAATTCTATTCTAGAAAACAAAGAAAGGATAAGAGATTTGGAAATTTTCAATGAAGCCCAACTCTAAAATCCTGTTATTTATTTGTTAATCTTTAAATTCACTTGACAGCAAGCACCAAACTGAAAGTGATGTTGAGTGCCATGAAAAATTTGTTCAAATGCTTATTTTTGGAACCTTTTAGCTGAAAACATCTATATTTAATCACAGTTTGAAACTAGCCAAAAAGGCTGTTTACTCTGAATGTAAAGGGAAAATACTGCAAAGTTGAAAGACGTATTTCTGTTTCTGTAAATGCATTTTTTAAATCCACTTACAGACAAGGGTCCTTGGCACAGTTACAATCTTCTACTAAAGCTTAGGAGACAGACAGACATTACCACTGTCAACAAATGCAATCTCACATCGCTGATGGAGTGAAAAGCTCCCTAGACAAACGTTAGCATAAAACCTTCTTGCAGTACTTAATTGCAGCCTTCAGAAATAAGAGCGATGAAGTTATCAGTACATCTGAACCATCACAGTGAATGAAGAGGGCTGCTTTCTTGTTTAAAAATGAAGGGTGAGTAGCAACTCAGCCAAGGAAGGAGACCCACACTGCTCTGGGCACACAGAGACACAGCTGAAACAACAGAACTTCCCTAAGGGCTGCTGTGTTCTCATCTGCACAAGTTAGAAGAGAAGAGACGTGGTCTAAAGGAAGACACGGTTGCCCAGCTGGCAGCTGCTGCCATCCCCTCTTAGTTAGCTTTTGGCAGACAATACATGGCACTTAGCTGAAGCACCCGGCTTAGGGGTGTGTTTAGGCATTTCTACCACATCTGTTGTGATTTTTGTGCCACGCCTGATCTACGCAGCCAGGGAAAAGAAGTTTCACCAACAACCTAAAGGCAGATGAAGACAGCCCAGTGCCACCCTATCACTGGGCACCTTCTTTTCAACATGACTCACTGGGGAGTATGGACAGAAACCACCACACAATGAGCAGAAAACATTTGAAAATGCATCAATGACTAAAAGAGCTGTTTTCAGGCTGCACTGCTGCCTGCCCCAGCTGGCCTAAACAGCCAGTGTGGAAGCCAAGGGATAGGCAGACCCAGGAATCAGAGGTCGGTGCTGCCACTGGGTCTGGCACCACAGTCCCACCAAGAGCCGTCTCAGAGCCTCCTGCCTTTCAGCATGGAGATGTATAATTTGTGGAAAAAACCACAACTCCCCAACAAAAGTCAAGTGAACTTTTGTGTAGCAGTGGCTGAGGGCAGAAACAGACCAGTACAACACGGTGCAGTCCCCATCCCTGGAGGTGTTCAAGAAACAACTGGACATAATACTCACTGCTGTGGTCTAGCTAACACAGCAGAGATCAGACAAAGGCTTTTCCTACCAAAATGATTCCGTAATGGGAGAAAGGGGCACCAGAGACTTTGGTCCAACCACCACCTCCATCCACGTGCTGACATGGTGCCCACTCCATTTAAAGAACATACCTAAAATAAGCAAGTTCCTCTAATAACCTTAAATGTAAGGTGAAATCTCTCAGAATAGCAGAATTAATTTTTTTTTACTCATCTCTTTATTTACTTAATGAACAAGATGTCAACTTCTGCCTTGAACCAAAGCATTCCCTCACATATATTTGATTTCCCAAATAGACTATGCCTGCTGTGAGCTTAACCTAGATGACATGTTTGAAAACTGCCATGACACCTATCTAGGACGAAGTATAATTGGTTAAAAGAAACTATCTGCTGGAATAATTCTAACGTCTGGTTTGTCATCTCTGTAGATTAACTAACCATCTTAAACAAATAAGGAAACTTTATCACTTTTTCCAGTCAAGGAAATTTCTAATTTCTTTATTGTGAGTTTTGAAAAACGGAACTTGAACTCTTAGGTCATAAAAGTTTGCCTCATATTATAGTCTTTTGAGGGTACTGGATTTACTCTCATCAACAGAATGCAAGCCATTATTACATCTTTCATTGCCTTTTTTATAGCCCTATCTCACATTTTAAGCTACACAAGAAGAAAACAATTTCCCAAAGGATTTAGTTCTCCTTTTAGATGAGGATCTCTAAAAAATGGTATCGCTATTCCGAACACCAATCCTTATTCTTAAAATCCTAACACAAATGACAGGCAGCAGTAATCAAAATCACTAAAGAGGTCCCTCTGGGTTTTTCCAGCGCACGACCTTGTTTCCATAATCAGAGTTCCAGTATCCCTTTTAGGGCTGCAGAGAGTTTCTTGACAACCAGCACAAGCACCTCCTTCAAATTTTATATTCTCAAGGGCTAAAGAGGAACACGTAGGAAACAAAGGCATACCGTAGGGTGTTGTCCTATACTCTGCAAATATCCAGAATCAACATAAAGCCACATGCAATATAACCACTGATACAACCAAAACATACCCACTCGCCTTCCTCTTTAATCATAACCACTTAAGTAACAGGGTTTCAGACAAAACTGAAAATGGCAGGGTCATTTTCAGGATAGATTCAGTACATTTAATATTGAGACAAAGACAGCTAAGATATTATCATACATAAAATTGCCAAAAGTAATTTCTTTTTTTTTCTATTTTAGATTTTATTTTTATTATTAAGAGAGGCACAGAAGTTAATTGTCTCTGCGCCACCACCAGCACATCAGAGCTTGCTGAAACTTTAATATAGAAAAGACTTCTGTTAATGGGTTCACCTTACACATTTAAAATTTATTTGCTTTTCACGCTATCAATCAAAGAGGCACCATTATTCCAGCTGCCAAATCATTAGTGATACTACTGAACTCACCAGATGAAATACAATTGACAGTCATTTTTATACAAGTTTAGCTGCAGTTCCACAAACACCGGGAAAGGAACTTTTGTAGCATGTTTATCAAACTTCAGCTGCTCTAAATAAAAAAGCCACATAAAAGCGTCTTCAAGACACTAGTTGCAAGGAGCTGGTGTACCTTTTACTTTACTCTATTGCCACAAATAAATACTTTCCACTAAAACAAATTACAGAGTGCAAGTCTGTGAATAAATGAATTTAAGGAATGGCAGTTATGAATGAGACAAAGTCTCTCTGCATTACAGAGGGTGGCACCAAGATGAAATCCCGCTGCCCTGCTGTTTGCAGTCCCCTCAGCTACTAGAAGCACACAAGACCAATCCATCTGCTGCACAGAGCAGGGAGTTCAGAGAGCCTGAATTCCCCTCACACCCTTCTCCTTTCCACTTTTGAAAATTGTTACATTTGCCAGATACTGAAAGGTGACCCATTCCATTTTCAAGACTTACATAAATAAATGAATTTAAAATGGGTCATTCACATAAAACTATATTTAACCATATGCTACCCTTTGGAGCAACATGCAAGAAATAATGGATGTGGCCTGAACATACAAACAAACAGTTTTTTCTTCCCAACAGTATGAAATCTGGGTTCTAAGACTCATCCTTAAAATGCTTCATATTTCCCTGAATTAAAAATAAATAGCTCAGCAATTTCTCAGGATGACCTGCTTTTTTCTCAGTCCATAGAGACCTATGGATTTGAAAATACATGGCTACATTGTTTGGTTTGGGTTTTTTTTGGCGTAATGAACAAATTTCATGTTCAAATTTATTTTCTTGATGTCACTGCACAATACCAATCCTCTTCCCTTTTGCTCATTTCTCTCTGCATAATGAAACATTCTTCCAAATATCAATGGCTTTAAAAAATTGCATTTGGACAGACATATTGAAACAGAGCAGTGACAAGACAGGACTTTTTAAAAATCATTTAGCAAACAGAAAGAGCAGCATGAAATATCATCCTGGCTCAAACAAAAAAACCCAACCCTCAAATAACTGGTCATCTATTTCTGTAAAGGAGAAAAGCTCTGAAGATGTGAGCTCTGCTACTGCCAGGGGAAGCCAGTGGCATAATCCACACTGGGTACCTGCACTGACACAGCATTCCCAGCCAACTCACTTTTTATCTAAGCTGCCTTTGGAGAAACTAGACACCATGAAAACCTCAGTCCTCCCATAACCTGGCACATCATCAAAGCCTCCTAACACACAATTACTGTGCTTCGTGCCTTTGGACTTTTTTCCTTTGACTAAACAAAACCCCCACAATGGAATAGGAAACTTTCCAAGAGAAATTGTGTTTGACAGAAGATCAATGATGCAGAGGTGTTGGAGGGAAAAAAGCCAATGCTGTTTTATGTACACCTCCAAGCTCATAGATGGCTTACTCTTAAAACTAGATGCCCCTTCCCATCAGATCAGTATTTGATATTATTACTGAACTCAGAAGTCTGAGGTCTTCTTTAATCACATTAAGGAGTTTGCAATTTCTTATGTAATTATCATACTGCCTGTAGTTATCCAGCCATTCCCTGATTTTTTTTGCCTTGTCAGCAATGACACTCAGTGGAATCTGACTCACCATGTCAACAACACAAGCTACATAAAAACATGAATAACCTACCAAGCAAGCACCCAGCTGCTGCTTTAATGCATTAGTACATGTATAGCTATGCACATGCCTAAAAGGAACTGCCATAAACCTCCATAAAGAAACAAATAAGCCCTTGTGAGTGAAAACTGTAAGCCTGCCCAGAAATCTGAATCCTACTAGTCATCACTTTCAAGGCTCAAGCCAGCATGACAAAGCCTTTTCAAGTAAGGGTCTAAGTGAATCTGAAAGAGAAACACTTTATATTCACCTCTCAGGGTACCACAGCTTTTTTAAGCAAGCTTTAGGGAAGGGGAAGCAACAGATAATAACTGACTAGAGCATTAAAGAAATAAAATTCAATTCCTTTCAAGCTCCTGTCATCTAAGCTTGTCTGCATCTCCTTTTAATACCTTTAAACAACTGCTCTGTGAACTACTAAACTAGGGGAGGCCAATGTCACAGCGCTTGTGTCCTCTCAGCCCTTTAACTCCGTGTGTAGATCCTATGCTACTTCACCTGGGGACTTGGATCATTCCAGAGGCCCATGCTAGTAAGCCAGTTTCTTGCATCTAAGTAACAGTATGTAAATTCTCTCCAAGCGTACTTCCCCAAGGTAACTGAAGCCAATCACTTCTAAATGCTTGCCTTCTCTGCTGACATACCCAGCACATCAGGAAGCAGACTGACTAAAAGGGCTCCTTTTCTCTCAGTTGGCAGCCACTCCCTGTCTTCCCACCTGCCCTCTACCCTGATCCCTACCTAAATCAGTCAGCCAGAAACCAAAACATAGATTTCTTCAAGCCGGGCATTTCAAGCACTCCAGAAACAAGTTCCTCTGTGCAGATCAAAAGGGCACAATGTATGCCAGATGGTACACTGGTCTCCCTCCCTGCTACAGCATGGAAAAAGGACTGAGTCCTTCCAGCAGTGGCACAGAGGTGTCTCACCGTTCACTGCCTTGAGGCTCCCACTAATGCCATCGCTGTGCTGCCGCTTCTGTGCATTCTTGAACTCCTTCAGTGATAAATAAAGGACCTTCCGCACCACCCTCTCCTCTGACCAGGGAATCCCATCACTGTCATCCTAAAGGAGATGGAAACAGAAAGGAGACATTAGTTGCATGCACCTGAAACAAAATGAAAAGCCAAACAAAACCAAACAAACCCCCTAAGCCTAAGGCAACACACATTATTATTAATTCAAGGGGAAACAAACAAAAAACTGAAGAAAAATACTATATATAAGAAAATGCAACCTGATCAGCTCTAACAGAGAACAGAAACATAAGTATTATCAAATCAAAGCATTAGTCCCTCTAATCCTTTTTTCTGCAAGCAGCAGTAGGCATGTACCAGGTGTTAGGCAGGAGGTAAAACTTAATTGTTAAAATCCTTATAATGAATCCCTCACGGAGAAATTTATCACAGCCAGGAAGTGTTCTCCCAGGTAATTAAGAGGAGAGAAAAATCCCCAACAAAACACTAAAATGAATGTTGCAGAAATTGTAGAGGCAAGTTGGGTGAACCAATTTCTCTTGCTGCCATTTTGGCCTTCGTTTTTGCCTCTTGACTCAGGCTATTTATCTTTTTGTATCAGTGATTTGCATTAATTGCAATATTACATTGAACTTGTATATTAATAAGAATGAAGTTATTCTGAATTTTCCTCAGCATAAAGCCAAGTGGAATTTGGCTCATGGGACATGTGTTTTCTACTTTATTTTTAGGTGACAAATGCTATTTTGTCAAAAGGAATATTTGGACAAATACTATTTTGTCAGAAGTCTATGTCAAATTTAGTACTCACTTTGATTTAAAGATTAACTCCCTGGAAAAGTATTTCCCTAAAGCCTTTAGCATTCAATTAAATTAAGTCAGCAAATTGATATAAAGACATAAGTGAAATAGGTACGTCATCATATTTTCATAAGCCACATAATTGTCTTGGGGTCTTTGGAAATCACTATTTGAGCATTCTTGCCCTTCAATTCCTCAGGGCCTACATCATTGCCAAAGCAAAAGATTAACACTTGTAGGCAGACTTTAAGTGGTAAATGTACCACAGTGTACTGTCACTGTCACTTTACATTGGAAACTCCACAAGCCCCATCAGCAATCCCCACCAGGAGGCAGGAGAGCTTAGACCATCCATGTGCCAAAGAAAAGACAGACATGGACAACTTCCAAAAAATAAGCTTAGTTTAGGGTGACCAGTGATAGCTTTTTCTTTGCTCCTCTAGTGATATATTGGCATTCAGCTGCTGAATTGTGATCAAAACCATTCCGACCCCTCACCCTCCACCCCCAAAAAAAATTCTAGGACAAATTACTTGGCAGGGGTTAAAAACGAAACAAATCAAAACACCAAAAAACAACAACAACAAAAACAAAAAAACCCAACCCAACAACAAAAAAAGCGACACAATGAGTGCAGTGAAAGCAGCCAGCATTTTGGCAGCAGGATGTGCATTTTGCACAAGGGACAGGCTACCACACTTTGAAGAAGGCTGAGCTATGCCCAGAGAGTTTTAGAGTACAGGCAACTGTGGGCCAAGAAATCAAACTTTGTAACCCAACACCCACAGCAACCAAAAGAAGACAAAAAAAACATCTCTCACAAAGCATTTTAAAAGGAGCAGTACATCCAGTTATTTTGTCAACAAAGGTTTACACAAACAACTCTGGCTTACCATTTGGCTGCCAACGCAGTTCCAGCCCTAACCAGAAGCAACACTGAACACAAGGGGGGTTGCAGGCCGGTTTTAACAAAACTTACCCAAGGATGCCCTCATTTACATTCCTATCAACAAGAACCCAATGGAACATCATGCATTTCTGTTTTCATGGGAACTACTTAATCCTTAAGGGAATCGGGCTCAGTTAGGAAACAGTCATAAGCACCTCTAGCTCCTGTCCATATTATGGACACAGACCTGTGGACACCACTCCTCCCTTCACTGGCATTCGTCCCGGAAGCTGCACAAAAACACCCATCGGTTCCTGATCTCACTGGCCCTTTTACCCTGGTAAAAACCCAGGAAAATTTAAAAACAAGTAAAGAAACCCCAAAGAAATAAAATCCGCTCTGTCACAACGTTTCACTGCTTCAATAGTGACAGGGTGAAACCTGCTGACAGGACTGGTCTTTAAAATGGCATGCGCTGACCTCAGGACCTGTGCCCTGGCACTAGCTGGCTACAGTCCCTCCTGTGGAAGGGAAGGAGGTCACCACCACACACACCAGCAGCCTCTGGTCTAGGCTACCCTCCTGTGAAGTGCCTGGAGCCATCTCTCTCCCCAGGCAATGTGTTCAGTCACCCCAGGCAATGGGCTGGACAAAAAAACCAATGTTGTGCAACCTGATACCAAATTTTCCTGACAGCCAAAGTGCCTCCCTGATGCCAGCTGGAGGCCCCAGCACCCTGCAGGACATGGTCCCACCACAGTGGGGGCTGCCTGAGCATTAGTGCCACCAGCCAAGAGGTGGATTCCAGAAGGTGGGAGGAAACACCTCAGCACCCCCTGAAGCAACTTCACACCACACCCAATTCCTGGAGCTGTAAAACTGAAGATGAACCGTACTGGCTTCATCTGCCCCAACAGACTGCACTGCTGCCTCTAGGAGCGTACATGGAGAGTCTCTCCACACCAGAGCCCTCAGCAGCCCAATTGTGTCCAGGCTGCAACTGCTGTCCTCCCTGCACCACCACTCTGCTGTGGGCTTCCCCTGCACACACCACCCAGCCTGAAAAGAAGTCCTCAAGTTCTCCAACACCGTGTGCTATATCCAAGGCCAGCAAAATAAGGGGCTAAGCTGCTGCCAATACCCGTATTCACATGGAGCAATAGAAAGGTTTCACAGTCACCAAGCGCATCTTCCCTGGAGCCTAATGGCACAAAAGCAGCCAAATGCTGGAGAGCAGCTGACTCAGAGGCCAGCTGAGTCGAAGCTCCAGCTCCCGACACATTTAACCATAATTACATGGGTCAGATCGCCTCTGCCTCGTCACCCTGGCAGAAGAGAGAGCAGTGTGCTCGTGTGCCTGCTCTGCACTCACACCACCACCAACTGCAAGAGTTATCTCGCTTTAGCAAAACATACACACACCCAGAACCGCTTAGATACATGGTCAAGTGAAAGCCCTGAGGAATTTAATCTATGTAATTTCTCAACACCACCCCGCCTCCTCCTCTCCCCCAACCCAAGCTCAAAGGGACTGACTCAATTGCCGCCTTTATGTATTTCCACAGGGAGTAGAGATTTGTTAATAGATGGCTCTCAAGGCTGGCAGAGAGGGGTATAATATCATCCAACAGCTGGAACTCGATTCAGAAAAAGTAAGACAGAATTAAAGAACAATTTCTGCAACTGTGCAAGTAATTAGCCATTGAAACGACTTATGGGGAACTAATGGATTGTCCATTATTGACTCAGACCCAAAAAAGGACTGAATAACATCTTAAACTGCCGGTTAATCACCACAAGCCCACAACTTTCACTGTGCAGGTTAGGCGAGATGATTTCAGCCTCCCCATATGAAAATAAGATTATTCTTATAAACTCAGAATAAAACTACCAGATAGAAGGGAAACCCTTGGGCAGAATTAAGAATCATAACTGCATAATTTCCCTTTTTTTTTTTTTTTTTTAAAAATCATGCCATCTTCTTTGTTATGCCATTTCAGGGAACAACACATTGTACATTTACACCTGAACTTCAGCAACCATAATACATGTTTAATCAATATATAACAATAATACACATCGATACATAATGTGTATATACCTGAAAAGAAATAAAAATGTGCACCACCTATACTTTTCACCATTCACCTACAGCTGAAGTGCTTGCTCCCTGCAGTAAAGCTGCTTGGTGTGCACATGTGGCCTGCGCACAGAGTGCAGACCAATAGGAGATTGGTGTTCTCCCAGGTAATTAAGAGGAGAGAAAAATCCCCAACAAAACACTAAAATGAATGTTGCAGAAATTGTAGAGGCAAATCAAAAATTCAAAATTATAGTCAAATCCAGTTTTTTTAAGAAGCAGAAGAGAGGGGCAGGCTTCGCACCACCTCTTGGGCAGGTGAAATGACAGCCTGAAATCATGAGAGCTGCTGAGCTCCTTGGGCAGCAGCAGAAGCATGACTCAAGCTTCTCCCTTAATTCACTGCAGATACAGCGTTCTTCAGCCTGGCCCAGCCTTGCCTTAAGCAAACAAAAGTCATAGTTCACAGGGTAAAGCAAAGCTGGAACAAGGGAGAATGCATGCAGCACTCCATGCTATGTGCTTTAAATTTTATGTAAATACTTTTACAGCAGTGATGGTTTTATTTGAGAAGTCAGGACTTTGTAAGGTACAAAGATACTTATAAGCACGTGTGTTATGACTCAGTGTGGCTGGCACGTTTCCAGCTCTCTCTTTGGGTCTTTCCCAAGCACAAATTTCCTGACCTCATTCTTCATGCCAGGTTGCAAAAAGCAAAACAACAAAAAACAAACTCCTTCTTTTTTCTTTTTCCAGCACTGCATCCAACACTCGGTTAAAATCACTGTGGCACCCAATGCCCTAAAATGAATATGCTTTCATGGTTCAACAGCCCCCAGAGAGTCTTTCCTGCAGATGTAAGAAGGTCATTTTGAAGCAATGGGAAAAATAAACCACAAGTTTCTACCCTTTCCTCAAGGATATTTTTGAAGGAGAACTATTTCAAAGGGTGGTTTTTAGCGAGTTTATAGCAACATTTTAAAAAATGTATCTTTTGCATGAAAACCAGGCAACACATTTTCATAGATCATACAAATTACTTTTCAGCTAAAGGACCAAGATGGAAATGTTTGTTTACTAGATTCAAGACTTGCAAAAGATTTTTGCCTTTTGGCTGTATATTATCAATGGAAAACAGTTATACCTGTTTTTCTCTAAAAGTCAGACCAAAGAGGAATTAGTGGAAAATGCAGATTCACCTTCAGAGGCTGAGATCCTTCCGTGCAGTCTTGAGTTACTGCTGCTAAGTGTAATTAGCACTTATTAGCAATTATCTTACTCATTTACAAAGCCTAATTTCTCTGTATGTGTGTGGCACAGAGTAAACCTCACGAGAAACTGCAAGTCTTACTGCTGTATGAACACTCCTACTTCCCCTGCTGTGTTAGCAGAGGTCTCCATGGCATCACAAAGCTCCATCAGCCTCCTCACCACCCCAGATGCTCATTGCAGAGGGAAACCTCACTGCTGGCCCATGGGTGCAACCTCCCTCTCGGAGTAATCTGCACGACCCAGTGGGCTGTTCCAGCACCAGACAGCAGAAGCTCTTCCCTGCACAAACTCCTAGCAAAAGTTTGAACTTCCAGGGTAATGATTTGAAACCAGACTGTGATATATTCAACTGAAGCTCCATAAATAAAGATTTTTGGCTCCTTCTGACAGTTATCATGCTGCTTGGACTTCTTACAGCCAAGCAGAGCATGGTGCAAACTAGTTATACTCATAAAGATCCACAGTAATATCCTCGCAGTCTTTCGCTTACTATCAAGGTCCCTCCACTCCCTTCTCTCAAAATAAGGTTCACACTTATTTAATATTTAACCTTTTAATCAAGTTTAACTATCCAGAGAGCATGTAGCAGTTTCTCATTTAAAACAAACTGCTTATATTCAGTGAGAAAAAATAAAACCTCATGAATGGCTTAAGCTGATGAAGATTGATACAGCTTGGAGACTTTATAGTGGAGTGACTCATGCCTTCTGGAAAATGTAATCTGTGCTGTCTAGTTTGGGAAAATAGGTCATGTTTTAAAAATGTGCTAACTAACATGAAGAAAAGGGAAATTTCCTATATTAGTGGCTCTGTTTTAACATTTAAATCTATCTGGTAATTACAGCTACTTTTTCCTGTTGTACTTCCAGAAAACTTCCCCAAAAAACTCACGTTACATCACAGCTCCCAACTTGAAGAACCAATGTTATCACGGCATAGAAATAGTGGGAGAAAACAAAAATCTCTGTTCCTCCTGCTTTAGCACTTCTCCTACAGCTTTCGTCCCCTGCAATCTCCTATTGGTCTGCACTCTTTCACTGCCTTCTGCTGCACCAGGCACTGCATTTCCTCCTTTCAGATGAGTTCTGAAAAGCAGCATGGGAGAGAAACACTCCGTTTTTTGGGTCACTAAAGGCCTTGGGCACTTTTAAGCCCAGTGAGCTTCAACCTGCTCTTGCAAAAATACATTATCGTAGAAGACCTACAGTCAAAATCTCCAAATACAAGTCATTCCCAGAAGTGAGGCATAAAAAATAGTTCCTAAATTTATCTTAGGCCTAAGAATAAAATCTTTAAAGACAGTTGGTACGTGTGCTGTTTCTTTTACATAAATTTAAGAGGCCTTGATGATGCTTCTGCACCTCTAGAAAACTATTACTCAGTATGAAACTAGTGAAAGCTCCTGTTTTCCATACTGGTCCACCAAGATAAACACAAAAAAGGCAGAGCCCAAACACATCTAGAGTAAAGACCGGTCTAAAGCTTCTTAATTTATCAACTCGCAGTACAACTTCAACTCAAACCATCTCACTGATAGCACTTGACTCCACAGCCATCACTTTCTTAGGCCAGGTTAGGAAACAACTATTTTGCACCCAAACCATCAGAGCTCTGGGATCTGACATGAACCGATGGTGGTAGTGTGTTGGTAGAAAGAGGTTGGAGATGTAAGGTAATTATTCAGACTGAGGAGTGGTTTTGATAACCAGCTTAATTAATCTGGCACCACACTGGATGTACCTGCTCCAAAACCAATGCCACCATTAGCCCTTACATGCCTATTTGACCAGTTTGATCAGAAAATCTCATCCCAAGACAAGA
The DNA here is from genome assembly GCA_013396955.1 of Regulus satrapa. Taxonomy (NCBI): domain Eukaryota; kingdom Metazoa; phylum Chordata; class Aves; order Passeriformes; family Regulidae; genus Regulus; species Regulus satrapa. Next base: position 1,359,209 of record VWZN01017017.1, read on the forward strand.
AAAATTACTGTCTTCCTCCAGATCAGCTTCCTTATTCCTAACCACATGACCAAATGGTGACTACTGCTGGGACAGAGAAAAATGTGGGCTTGCCCCTTTGCACAGCAAACTCACACTTGGAGGGATGCAAGCCCATCATGCCACTGAAACATTACAACCATGATAAGGGAGGGAATCACAGAGAGCATTCAGGAAATAAAAGCAACCTTGCTGTAATGTAACTACTGTGAGCCCCAAATATCTCACTATGTTCTGGTGAACCTTACCGACTTTTTCAAAAATGAATTATGTACTTTAAAGAAGTGAAAGGGAAATTTAAATGGGTGGCAAGGCATCTGTTACAGAGGGAGGGCCTGCAATGATTCAGGTAGATCACAGCGTCACAAGGTACAGTATTCTGTTTGACCATCATTTGTAGACAATTTATGCCTGAGCAAAAGCTCTGACTTGATAAATAGATTCTTGTCTAGTGCTCTCTTCTAATGAAGGTAATATCTCCTAAAACGCACACTGAATGATCTTTGAAAAGGTAAGCTGTATACAAATACATCCCCCCAGGGAGAAACCAAAATAATTTAAGCATCATTTCCTCTGCTGGTGAACTGGTCCAAATCTTTCTTAAAGGAAAAACAAACAAACCGACTTGATGGGTGATGTTTACATTACACATCTTCACTTCTCTGAAACATCATGAAATAATGTATATTTATCTTTGATTACATAGTACCAAAAAAAAACAAAAAACCAAAAAAANTGAAAGGAAAGTGATCCTGTTGGTTAATTGTAAAAGAAAAAAAAAAAATAATTAAAACAAACAAACAAAGAAAAAAAGCATCACTGAAATTGGATTAGAAACTTCTGGTGAAAAACAATTTATTGCATAACACAACTCTGGCCTGGGTTTCTGGCCACCAACTGAGCCTTTATAAAAATCTGCTGGGCAGCTGCCAAACCAGCTCTTTGAGCCTTGGCATGTCTGACATCTGAGACAGTAGTCAAGGCAGCCACATGTCCTGTGCCATCCACAGCCCCGCGCTTTTACAGTTAAAATAGTACCGTCAAAGAAGAGAGTAGTATGAGCCATTAAACACACAAAGGTAAAAGAATCTCCTGCAGCTGCGGATCTGACAACTCTGATTATGCTGAAGAACACCAAGAGCCACAGCAGATTTCTTCTTTTTACCTTAAATCTGGTATTAATTTAAACATAAAAGTAACTTAAGAGGAGGGGGAAAAGAGAAGCAAGAAAGGTAGCAAGCTCAAAAAATGTCTACACTCCTAGCTGAAAATCAGTGCCATTTATAAATTTCACATTCCAAATATTCTTACTCTGTCTCCAGTTCTAATTAAAACTCTCCACCAAGTACACTTCAGATAGATGCATAAAACCCAGTATGCAAAGAGTATTCAGCAGCTCAAGATAATTAAATTCAAATATATTCTTTCTAATTAATTTCATTTTGATTCACTTCGTATTTTTATAAAGGTGTTCGAGCTCCAGAATGAAGTCATATGAATACAGTCTAATAAAAAGCATTTTCTGCAGTTTAAAAGTCTGCTAATAAGACCTACAGATGTGTATGGCTAATCCAATCCTGCTGCATATTGCTAATTACATTAAGACTTTTTTCCACCCTCCACCAGAGAAAGCCTGATCCTCAATTTGAAAAATACTAACCACTTTTGCATGCAAAAATAGTGTATAGGTAGTAGGGAAGAGAGAAAGATAAAAGTGGCATGTAATACATTTGCATTCAGTATTTAGATGGGAATTATAAAAGATCTAATTTTTTTTGTCTCAGGGTGTCTGAAAAGTTGGTCAATGGTATCAACACTTTGGAGAAACTGAAGAACGGATGATGTGTTTAGTATCTATCCTCACATGCGCAACAGGAAGTCAATGCTTACACCATTTCACCATTTCATTCATAGGACTGTTATCTGGATGCTGAAGCCTTGCCTATATCATATACATATATATATATATATATATATATGCAAAAATGTGCATCTGTGAATATAGAACTCAGGTTGCTCCCTCGGTGAAGTAAGTACACTGGCTCAAAGCCCATGTAGCTCAGCTGCATTGTTTAATACAGCTGTGCCCACCAGGAAGGCGATGCCTTCTGGGCTTGAGGGGGCAGATGGAGGTCCCCTTGAAAATCTGGGAAGGACACCACATCCCTGCTGGGAGACCCTGTACTCGCCCCCATTTAAACCTTTCCAGTATGAATGGGTTTCACTGGAAGAAATTCTGGCTCACTTTGATGGCTCTGTAGCAGCTCATGCCTACATTAGTAGCTCTGCCACCGAAGCCCTGCAAGAAGACCATGGCCAGCAGCGAAGAGCGTGGCTTTGCCAAAGCTGGAGCATTGGCGTCTCTACCCAAAAGTAACTCGTGCTGTGACAGACCTGCAAGTTTGCATAAATGTGACCCAGCGCAGGTCTGGGTGATAGGACAAGGGCAAGGAGGCCCTTGTCTTAGCTTGAAAATGTTTAACTTGATTTCTTCCGCTTTCATGTCAGTCTACAGGATGTCTTAATTTCAGGCAATCATCAGGTTTAAAAATAGATATCAAGAAAAAAAAACCGAAACATATTCGGGTCAATCCTTCAACCCAGGGAGGGGTAATGACAGTCAAATATGCTGAACCTATTGCTGGGAAGCCTCAGGATACTGGGGCCTGATGGGGAACCAAATCAGTTGAATTGACACAGACTCCTGGGATGGACACACTGATACAGTACATAAAGTGTGACATGTTGATTTTGCTTGATGTACTCCCAAAAAAGGGAGATTTCTATCAGAATACTTTTGTCCTTGTTTACATTCCCAACTGGAAGAATATCCTTTAAAGCTAGGAGGGAAGTCCCCATTGAAGCTGGGAGATGGAAAATTAACCCATACTCTTTGCTCCTAAGCCAGTTAAAGGACATGTATGAGGAGACTCTAAAGCTTCTCATTATTTTCTCAGTATTTTCATTTAGGTCATTGTAGTCATATCAGTAAATTAACTGCACAAAAATAAGCTATACAAGCAGTGGGCACTTACACTCTAAGGCTCTTCCAAGGTCACTCTTCAGTATTAAATACATCTGACTTCCAAAATATTACCCAGCAAACAAGTCAAAAATTTCAGACTGAACAATACCAAAGTGCTGCTTTGCCACTCACAAGCTCATGAGACCTGTTTAGGTTGATATACAATCCCCTCATCCCTCCTCCACTTCCTGATCAATGGCAACAGTCAGACTTTACTGGAGATATTAGAAGTACATCAAAGATAACCATTAAGCTTTTAAGTGCACTAATTGACATTTTAGCACTTACAAATCCATCTATGTGTTCTATCACTCAATTTAAATGACTTGATACCCCGCCTAGTAAGAGTTCCCTGTGTTTTTAGAGGGTAGAGGGGAGATTTTCAAAGCTATTTTTTTTTCCTGAGACAGGATTTTAGAGAATTCAAATTACAAATATAATGCACTTCAAAAAGTAACACATTTCACAAATTTAAGAGCTCTTCTATAAAAGCTGTAAATGGCATCACAGCTATAACTCACAGGCTTCTAAGCTCCAATGAATTCTGCAGCTGTTGCAGCACGTTGAAGCCAAATCATTGTTACCTTCACACCACCACAACTGAAAACCCCAGCTATGATATTACTAACTGCATGGTACTACATGAAAAAGAGGAGGAAAAAAAGGAACCCCTCCGTGATTTTGCAGCTCCTTCTTTCTTCCTTCACAAAGAGAGCATAAAACAGATGCTAAAACGGTGAGGGACTGCTTTAGGTTTTCCTACAATGACTATCCCACAACAGGATCCAGGGAAGCGTTTCAGAACAACCATCCGGGTGGATGCTGTAACATCAGAGGATACAGCGTTCCCCTCCCCAGGTATGGTGGCTTAGAGCAGACAAGCCGCTACCCACGGCCAAGCACAGCCTCTGATTACAGAAGAGCATCTCAATGACAGCAGGTCTGAACCCTTCTTCTATTACTGTCACATACCAACATGTTCACCTTCTGTTCTGTTAGAGAAATCCTCATTCAGTCCCAATATTTAAGGCAACAAGAAAGATCAGATTAAATTCCCAGGGTTTTAAGCCGTTCAGTTCATTGCTAGATCTGTTTTAGGGTCTGAGGCTGCCAGCCACCCCCACAGAATCTGCACGCTAAACAAGGCTTTTGACAGGCTTGTTTATACCTTCTGCAGCAATCAAAGGCAAAACATTACAAATCAAAGAACCAGGAGACAAATACAGTACTGTGCATAAGACAAACCTCAAAAAGCTAGCCAGCAGCAAACCTGCTGCTCACTGAGCCCCGTGGAGCAATATGAGATAACACAGGAAAACAGAAATGGATAGTTAAGTAAGAACAGGCTTGTGCTGTACATATGCAAACATCTGCAGGCAGGATCTCCGAAGCACACGTATATCAAAAGAAGCAAAAGCACAATCACAAGAAAAGGAGAAGGGAAAAAAGTATTAATTTTCTCCAGAAGTACCGTGGAGGAAGGCCATAATTTAAGAATTCCAGTTTAAAGACTGCAGGGGCCCTTTAGATTTTTACAGGTAACAGCAAAGAAAAACAGCAAAGAAAATAAGCAGGCATGGACAAAGTACAGTATTTCTGAGGCTGGGATTTAAATGGAAATGGCAAAGGCTGCATTCTGGGGCCTAAACAGTTACACCACACAAGGCAGTTGCCTCCAATCAATGTCCTTCCTCAGAGAAGGCAAAACCACGTTTTCCATTCAATTATTCCCTCCATGGGACAAGTTATATGGATGGAGTTCATTTTACTCAGTGACACACTCACTATGAACTGCAGAGGCCATACTTCAACAAACCTGCCACATCAGGGAAGCATCTAAGATGCATGCTAAAATTACATCCAGAAGAAATTCAGCAGTACACCTTTGCTACTGTGTTCCTTTAAACCTTTCACCTCTTAAACTGCAAGTTCAATGCCAGATTATAAACATCGTAAAAGCTCATAAAAAAAATCATAAACCTGCCAGCTCATTTCAAGATTATTTGCTCTTAGCCTTGCAAAAACATCATAAGCAGTAGGAGAATTGCATCATTTCTCTGCAAACTCTCCAACCCTTCATCTGTATCAAGCTAAGGGATGGGAAAGTGTTACAGCCTTTAACTCAGGAAAAGACCTTTGCAGGTGATTTTCACAACACCTGCCTGCTAAACCAGCCACAGCAACATCCCCAACATCAGCTTCTGATGAAATCACCTGCTACTTCACCTTTCCCTTGAAAAATCTAGCTCTGTGTGTTACCACCACAACTGACAGAGACATGAAAACCTTCTGCAACTGCAGCACAAGCAAATGCAAAGTTGAGATTTTGGGACAACTCTGAGGGGTCCCATGGAGCAATGCCTACCTCCAGCCCTCCCAAAGACTGAGCCAGGCACCACTGCAGCTGCCCAGGGAGCGGGCAGAAGCACAGGCTGATGTACACCTCCCCACACATCATCAGATTCAGGTGCTGGATGTTTGCATTACCCTGCTCTAGGAAAAGAGGGGGCACTTCATTATGTGGGGCTGGATTTCCTGGAGCATGACCAGCCACATCATTTCCACCCTCCCAAGGAAAAATACTGCGGGCTTGATGGAAGCTGTCTGTTGCTTCTCTGTTGGAAAAGGACAGCTTCAGTGGAATGAAATTGCCATGGCGGTCTAGATAGAGCAGGGCTTATCAAAAAGAGATTTCTGCCAAAACATTACAGGAACTGGCTCAATCATAACTAGCAACACCACAGTGCACATGGTTATGAAGAGCATTTGCAATTGAGTCTGTGATCTGACCGTACCCACAGCACTGACAATAAACTCAACCCAAACTTCACACTTCAGGCACAAAACAAACCAGTCTGGTTTTCAGCTTTGCTGTGTGCTTGCAGAAGGCAAAACAGGGTAGCCAGAAGAGCGAAAGAAAAAAAAAATTAAGACTGGATTAGAGAAGCCCTATATTTTTAAGGTGTGGATCAGCTCTTGCAGTCTCTTGGGAAATGAGGTGGCCACAGAGAATCATCCAGGCAAGTTTAGGAGCTCTGTTTCTGTTTATTTTAATTTGCAGTCTATTGAGTCTACTGTTTCATTAGCTCATTCATGAGTAATGGTGGAACTGGAGGCTGAATGCAGTGATGGACTGGGCAAGGCAGATATATCCACCCAAAGAGGGAACTTCCTTGGCTACCAGCCTCTGCTCCCCACAAAACAACCAGACCTGTTAGAGCCCAGCAATCCAGTCTGTGGCACCATTCCTGTGACGCTATGAGCAGGCAAAAGATTAACCATCTGTAATTTTAGCCCACTGCAATTCCTTATCAAAAGGCCATGACAGATACAAGGAGGAGGAACAGACTAGTGATGATTATACTTCATGTTGTGGGCAGGCACAAATTTGGTAGCTCCATTTTCTCACTGGAGCAGTCTCAGATGCACTGGGCATGTGATCACATCCAGTCATGTTACATAAATGCAACACCCTTTGAGAGCAGAGGCTCCAACAGGATGCAGGGTTGGAGCTATGCAGGCCTTGGGAGAGCAGATCGTGCTGAATCCTAATTAAATTTAAAAATAAAAAATATTAAAAAGTAACTTGTTGAAATGCCTTTGCATCACTGGGTGACCTACTCCTCCCTGTGACTCCTGCATCCTAGCCATTGCAAGGCGCTGCATACAGATGTAGCAGCAATGGTACGGCTTAATCAGTCAATGTTTTCACAACACATATTTCAAATATTAAGCACTTATTGAAGACTTAGAAGTTACTGTGTAAATATTTGTATTATATTATACTGCTAACGCTTCCTCGCCAACTGTGGAATTTTAAATCTATCTCATCTGATAAAGCTTTATTTACATATCACACTGCTCTCGATACTCAACAAAGTGAACTGACTAAATTTACACCAACTCCATTAAAGGAGTACTTGTCAGAAAGGAGCAATTCAATGATTTTCTGTCTCTGTTGTGTGACCAAATGAAACCATAGGCAGTCACGTGGCTCATTTTGGGTTGATGTTAACTGTTTTCACTAGGCAACAATACTCCCAGGGAAAGCATTGCACAAATGCACCTTGCACTTAAAATATGATGCAACCAGCACAGTCTACGCTGAGAGCAATACCCTCCCAACATGGAGTCTGCTCAAAAGCTGGGAAGCTGCTTGTGCCCGCTGACTTTACATCCACAGTGCTGCTGCAATCGCTTTAGCCCTCTAAGGTGCTTCCAGCATGCTACAATGTCCTCAGGCACCAAAACGGTCCCTGGGATATCAGGCTGGAGAAGCAGGATTTCAGCCACCAGTTACACGTGGAGGCAAGAAGAGTTTGTCACTTATTAATTCAGGTCAGATTATTACCTCACACTATTTTCCAAGAGGGCAAGGCCATGAGAAGCTGCTAACGCTCAGACAAGCAGTTAATGCTTGGCAAAACATGATCAACACACAACCAACAGCAAATGCCAACACCACTAAGAGTCCCAAAGTACCTTATGTGGAAAAAAATAACAGCCACCAAAATGTGGTGACATTTTTTTCTATTTCTGAAAAAGATGACATATTTAAATGGCCTGGTTATCCACACAAGCTTTAGGAAATACTGTGCAAACTCCGTATGCTGTCCCTCCCCTTCTCCCCCACAAAAAGTTCTAAAGAGCAAAAGACGACTTATGTGACTTCATATCAACTTCGTATCAAGAGCTGATATCAAGCTGATCATCCCATCATCTTAGAAAAAACTGAGTGTCTAAAGCACTCACAGTATTGAAGAAAACCTTGTAGTACGATAATAATCTGTTTACTCACTGAATCCAACTCACTGAATCCAACTCACTGATTTATTGTTTATTTTACATACCGAAGGAATATTTACTCTCTGATGAACTTAGCTAGACTTACACAATCATATGTTGAAAAGGAAAAAAAAAAAAAAAGGAGTTGAGTTGAAGTTGCATGCTACCTTTTGACAGCTCTGCCAGCTGGAAATATGCCATCAATTGTCTGTTTCCTACGTGACTGGAAAGCAGAGGAGTCTGCTTAATAGAAATTCACTCAATTTCACCTTGTTTACTTCAGGTTTAAGAAAATGGCCAGGAAGAAGATAGATTAAGTATTTTTCCTTTTACGAATATTCTCCTGACTTTCTTAATAGCAAGCTTTTAGTTTCAGACCAAATGTATGACATTTCTAAAGTGTTACGGAAATTGGAAAAAAAAAGTAGAAAAGGATATATTAGAAGAACTTGCCTTAGTTTTAAAATCTGAACAGTGTCATGCTAAGAAAAAACAAGTATCTCCAAGCATTCTGTAGGTGTTACTACCAAGCTATGCATTCATAGCTCTGCATTCATTCAATAGATGTGCATTTCTGTTCTGAAGAAATATGCTCCGGCTTCCACAGAAAGTCACAGGCACATAAAAACAAATAGCAGAAAGCAATAGTATTCCTGTAAACCAGTTTATTTAAGAAAAACCAAATGCAGCACATGTCACTTTCACCCAAGCCTTTACCCTACCTTTTGCTATGCATGGGAAAGGACAGACAGACACACACACACGAAGTACATGACACTATTGCCCATGAGCTGCTGCGTCTGAGGCCTCAGCCGGCAGAGAGCTGAAGCTCTCTGTCGCTCACAGCCCCCTGACAGTGGGCCAATTCTCTTGCCCCCGTTTTCTACAGATAAATAAACAAGGAGCACATTGTACACAGACGTCTGTCCATTTTTTTTCTACCTTACCAGTCAAGAAATGCTACTAATACAACAATTACTTAACCATATAAATCTGAGGTTAATAAGAAGACCGTGCTTTGAGTGACAGTATCTACTTTGCCATTGCAGAACTAACTCTTTTTTCGCTACAAATAAATGTTATTACTTGGAAATTGAACTCTGAGTGGTGAACCAGTAGCTTTCTTTCTCTTAGACACTTCAATACATTAAGTGCTTTGCATTATGGACAGATCAACTGCCCATTCTCTAAGGAAGGTTACCAAAGTGATGCTGTAATCTCATTTAGCTCCCCCAGTGTTTACCTTCAACAGTCAGTCTTGGAAAGGGGGAAAAAAAACATGCCATGCAAGAATAAAGCTGGGACATTTCAAATGTGGAATGAGAAAATATTTACTTCTCAGGTTTAGAAATCCTTTTGCTCCAGCTACCTCACCAAAAAAGTATGGTGCCAAAAGTATGAGGAGTTAGAAAGAGATTTACAGGTTGGAAATGTTTTGAAATGTAAATGAAAAAGGCAGCAAATCCAAATGCTGTGAAAGTTACTCAACAGTTAAACATACTAGTGCAGTTTACAGAAACTTAACTGGGTAAAAATTTGGATTCATAGCCAAAAATACACACAAGACCAAGGCCATGAAGAGAAGGATAAAAAAGACATAAATCGCAAAGTTTAAAAGCAATCATTCAATTTGCACCTTTTTTCTGTATTTCTAGCCTGTAACACTTGCCAGGGATGGCAATCTGATAAGATTCTCACAAACACCCCCCCACCCCCCCCTTCCCCCTACTTCCCATAATAATAAACTCTTACTC
>VWZN01017017.1:1378581-1422016 GCA_013396955.1 Regulus satrapa
CCCACAAAGAAACTGACAGAAAAAGGGATTGGGAAAAGTAGTTCACAGATTTTAAAGAAGAGTGCAATGGAGGGAGGGATCTGTAGCCAAACACGAGTCAAACTGGCCATGATGACAGAGAGAAATATTTCATAAAGCTGCTGGTGGAACTTTTATTGTACTTTTAAAAATTCTCCTGAAGGCAAGGCTTTGTTCAGTTTTCGCTCATTATTAGATTTCTGCAGTTTCTACGCTATATTGGGCTATCAGATATTGTACATTGCTCTAACCCACACAGACACATCAGCCCTGCATCAGAAACCTGAAAGGAGTGGCAAGATCAGCCTAAATCAGTTTTTGTGCTGCAGCTTTGTTCTCTCTTTTTACCTCTGATCTGGCAAATTAAATTCTGTTTAGCCTAGGAGTGGATACCGTCAGTGATTTGCATGTCCTTATTACAGATGCATATGTGGATTGTCTGAGAGTGAACATTTTTCAGAGTGATCTGATAAAGATTAAGGTAATTTACTTGATAAATCCATAAACATAAAACTAAAAAAACCCCACCATTTAAAAGTGTATTTCACTGTCAAAGCCTTCATATTATTTAGATTCTAATCCATGTATTTAAGCATTTTAAGACCTGCATTTTCAGACTCAGTGTTTTCATCTTCCTCCTTTGCTTCTGCACACTCTCAGCCATACTAAATTTCTCGGTGAGAGCTTCTGCTGCCCATTAACAGCTCAGTGCACAAGATCACGGAGTTATCACAGCCATTTTAGACAGCACAAAATCCAAGAACAGAGCTTTAAAAAAACCACAAAACCCCAACAAAACAGGGAACCTGATTTACAAAAAATGGCTTAACATGCCGTGTGAGCTTTTGTTTGTCTATTTTAATGAACAATGCATTGCAGGGGAATGAAGGCTGATTTGTAAAGATTCACGGATGTTCCTGCACAGAAGGCAATCAGTTCCCAGTTTAATTATTCACTGTGAAAACAGAATTCCCTTTAACCATTTCAAACACGGCCTTTTCATTTGACTTAAATGCCTCTATGCGTGGCATTTGCCCCTGCCCTGGTTAAATGATCATGTCAGATCTTGCTGGAGCATTGAGAGAAACAGGACGACCTACTGCACAGCAAGGTTAAAGACAGCAGTGCTCCATTTACTTCTCTACTGCTTATTATGTTGCACACTTCTGCCATTTAATTTCTACCCATACGTAAGTGGCTTACGCATTCCTTCATTAAATCCACCTGCCTACACTTTGCAAGCATTTTACCTTTTCATCTCGATCTCTTCAATTCCACCTCCCCAGCTACTTTAAAAAAAAAAGAAAATTAAAAAAAAATTATATCACTCTATTCATTGCATGATTCATTTCCGGCCAGCTTTTTATTCCGTCAGTATTCTGAGATGAGCAAAATTCAACCATTTCAGAACTGACGTCAGACCACTGAATTCTGTAAAAAAACAACAGAGAAGTTTCATAATTGTATTTCATTCTGTTCTGCACTATTTTATTTTATTTCTGCCCGACTATCGTCACTCTGGAACAGAACATGAAAAGGTTTGCGAGAGCCAGGCTGGGTGATGCCCGCATCTTTTTTCCCTCAGTAGTTACCGTTAATTTATAACCCAGTAACGTGCATGTCTCGTTCAGATTATTCCTTCCAACGTGCATTACTCAAAAATTAATTTTATCTTCCAGCAAGCTGCCCACAGAGGCTACCGGGGCTGTATATCACATAAGAGAGGAAGGAAGACTCTTATTTGGTCTCTGGGCTACAGCTTGTAACTGCATGTCCACAGAATCCACCAACAGCACAAGCTGCCTGCAGATAAGGAGAGTGGGGCATGCTCCAAAGCCGCTCTGAAACAAGCATGCTTTATGGCAGACGCTCTCTCCATGCCTTTTTGGTGGAAGCAGGGATGGGGAGGAAGGCACACTGCAGAGATGGGGCTGCAGGCTGGCAGGAGCCTCACAGATGAAGAGCCCCTGGCCAAAGGGGCCACAAGCTGTCAGGGGCGATGCGATGGGGTCTGAGCCCCATTTATAACCTTAATGCTGTTCAGCTTTAAACCAGGAGAGCTTGGTGTGTTGGTTTTTTTGGGGTAATTTTTAAAAGTAAATCTGTGTATACACTTGCAGAGCTCTATAAATAAAAAACATGTGCATTTATCTCCAATTAAACTACTATGTAAATTTATATGCAAATTAAGTGCAACCCTCAGGCTGCTGGCGAGGTGCCAGTTCAGCTCAGCCCCTGGTACTGCGAATTCCGCATCATTGATGGGATGTGACCTGCCACTTTCGAGTTCAGCCACGAGAAGGCAAGCACGGATGATCCCAACCAGGGCAGGATGCAATCAGGAGGGACTGCGGTTTTCGAAACCTCCGAACGCGGCCCCGCGCCGTCGGAAAAAGAACGCACGTCACTCAAATGCAAGGGAAAACAAGACTAAATGTGCCATTCTGTGACAAGCAGATTTCTCTGGAGCTCCTCGCCTCCCCACCCCCAGCTCTTCGATGCTTTACCCAAGCCTGCACAGTAATAGCCAAAACCGTTTTGTAGGCTTTGTATACAGGTGCAGTAGCAACAAGCCTCCCCCCCAAAAAACCACCAGGAAGACAAGCAAGGGGAAGGGGGGGGAACAGATTTGAAAAGCACATTAATCTGCTTGACATGCCACGAACCATATTGCCACTTAAATTAGAAGCAGAATCTGTGGAAGCAGAGGGAACACAGAGGTGCAAGCATTTATAACAAAAAAGGGAGTTGCGATTTAATGACCTCCTCTGCTAGCTTAAAAATTAATGGGGCCAAATCAGATTAAAGTATTTTTAATACAAACCAGTCTGACATTTATCACTGGTGTTAACTGTAAGGTGGTTCCCCCATCATTTCAGCAGAATAAGAAATTTGGCTCCTTTTTCATCTAGGCTGGCTCCAAAATTAATTCTTAAAGCCACTCTGTATTTAAGATGTTTCTGCTGTGGTCCAGCAGGTACTGCTGACTTTCATTCTCAAACCCCAGTTATTTAGGATGACTCTTCTCTGCCTTACTGCTTTAGGCAGAGCCTGAGAAGGGAGACTGGGAAACCCCAGCCCAGACTACTAATGCCAGAGAAGGTAGCGCTCTGCACACCAGAGGAGGGGGTTTTCCTCCTCCTCGCTCCAATACTTCTTGCTCTGAGGGGCTTTTTTCTTTGCAATGCTTCTTTATAAGCCAGGCCAATGGAATGCTCTGCTTCACAGAGCAGCCCAAGAAGTAATTTGTGTGCACAAGTGGGAAGCACTTGGGGCTGGATGGACAGACATGGGGCTGGATGGACATGGATGGGCAGATGGATGGATGTTACCCACCTAACCCTGGAGAGACACCAAAGCCCCCTCGCACCCCACTGGGCACTTCCTTGCATCAAAACCTGCCTTTGATTTAGAGTTTATGATTTACCACCACAGCCAGGGAGAAAGGGAGGAAGCACAGCAAGTGATATCCTGATACAGAAGGAAAATAATCTTTTTGAATGTGGAATTTCTGCAGCGCTTTGAAGGCAGAGTCAGACGGGAGATATGCATGTGACAAGAGTGTGGCTTTTCCCATTAAACCTTCCAGAAAAAGAAAAACTCAGCCCCATCTTGCAAACACTGGTTAATGGCAAGGTGATCGAAGAAGAGCCACAGCTGCAACATGCTGGTGCTCTTCTTATTCCTCTCCTTCCTACTTGTCACTTTGGTTTGGTTTCAAGGAGAAAAAATATAAAAGTAATAATATGAACATCACTCTCAGAGAAATTATAGCTTATTCCTTAGAAAAGTAATTGACTAAATCGGGCACACAAAATTTGGGAATGGCTGGTTAAAACACTGAAAAATTCAGATAACTGCAAACAAAAGTTAATTTCCTTTGGATGAGTATACAATAGCCTCTACAGTCTAAAGGCTGATGCCACAACTTTAAAATAACTCTTTCAAACCAAGTTACCAAGACGGTAGAAATGAATCTCATTTATAAACTCAGGTGATTTATTTCTCATGCGCATGAGATTTAAGTTTGCTTCCTTAGTGCTGAGGATCAAATTCTCTTGAGGCATATGAGCCTTTCACAGAGAAATAGTCTTAATTCAAGGTGTAGCACAACTTGAGTTTTACTTCTTACAGCTGCACAGTGCCCGTCAAGAAATGAATAGCACAGAGGAGGCTTTGAGCTACTGAATGAAAACCAGATTAGATCAATCCAACACATTCCTGGGGTGTACAAAGTCACTGATGAGAAACATAAATGAACTCAACCCTAAATGTGGTATTTTGCTCTCTCTCCCACCCAAGCATTGTTATGTCTCAAACCAGCAAAGAAACCCCTCTGCCTGTCCCATCTGTGGCAGGGGACAGACTCTGCTTCCCAAAGGGCAACTGATCTAAACACACTCGCCCCCGGCACACCTGAAAACCACTGTGCAGCTGCCTGTGCGGAAATCTGTAAAGCAGCAAAATTAAACTCATACAAGAGTTCTATTAAAGGGCAGCAAGTAGCTAAGCTGCAGAGAAACAGCCCATTACACCACTCCACGTAGCAGGTAAATGATCTTATCTCCTCCACTTGCTTCCTTGGAAAAACATGCAAAGCTGGGAGATGAGGAAAAGCAAAGGGAGAGCAATTTTTGGCAGTGACAACTGTCAAAGGGAGTTTGGTTTGAAAATAAATATTAAAAGCTTTTCCCCACTTGGACTGTTAACAGCATGGAGAGTGCTTCATATTACGTATTAAAGCAACATCTATTTTTCAAAACCTAAGAATATAGTATCAGTAGATACTGCCTCGGGGTTTACATCAATTTCCTGCTTATTAATTAATTGGCTTGTTAATACAACAATTTGCAGGCCTGTACTTCCTAGTGAGCTCAAGGAGCCTGTGTTCTCCCTGCCAAGATCAATGTGCATTAGTCTAAACTCTCTGATGTAGAGCAGACTCTACTTCTGTCAGAGATAACTGAGAAGCGACATTAACTCTTAGAAACATCTGCTCGATATTGGAGGGACGAACAAAAAACAAGGCATAGAGTTTCACTCCCAAAATGCCATCATTTATAGGGTCCGATGAAACACCACTTGTGAGATCAGTGTAAAAAGAAAAAAAAAACCAGGGGTGGGGAGAACCTCAGAAATATAGCACATACAGAAAAGCCCTTCCTTTGCCAGCAGTACTATCAGTGAAATGTAAAAACAAGAGATCCACAACATCCTGCAGATCAGACATAAAACCCCCTATAACTCCTACACTCCTTGCAGTCTGGACCTCAAGATAACACAAACCTCACATTACTGAAGTGTATCAGTAGAAAACACTCACCTGGCTGAAATGTGAAGATAAATAATCCATCTTTAAAGAACTTCCCCAACATACAAGCTTTGTTCTTTCCCATTAATGTGGGTGACATTAATATTATCCAATTAGGTCCTGTCACTGAGCACATACCAATTCCCAAATACTCATGGATAAATTTAAGAGGGATCAGGATGCACCATATTTATGCACTGTTTGCTCCTCTATTTTATGAGTGACCTAAGCTCTTATCAAGTCCATCTCTATCAGCTGAAACTAGCCACCCTCTACTGATGAATAATAGAACAAAATACCAAACAGCCTTCCAGAAATCAACAAGCTTAAACTTCACTGCTTTACAATTGTTACTTGCAGCTGGGTTTTTTTTTCCCCCCCATTAATTCATTCATTTACATAAACACCTTTGGAAGGAAGGCTTCCAGGGATGCAAAACTTATGGTTATGGTTTCAAGCTTCACTTAAGCACTCACTATGCTTCGCTAAGAGCAGGCTTTTGCTGATAGGGACACTCCTGCTTTCCACTGAAATATTCCTACATTTATCTGTAGCCAAATGCTGAATGTAACACAGGAAGGAGGACAAACTGCCAGTGAGGAGGGCAGAAGCAGCTCTCAAGCTAGAATATGTAAATCGGGATATTGCAACCTAAATCCACATCACAATCCTTGCACCTCTTCCCTTTGGTTCCCCCAACCACACACCAACCAGAATTAAATTCCAAACAACTCATACAGCACACGTCCATGCTGCCTCTGCTTGTTTTATATCTCCAGCAGCAGGCAGATGTTTTCTAGGTCAATTCCCCAGTATCAAACCGCCAAAGAGACAACAGTGGATTGTTTCAAGGCCTTGGTTTTCATAACCTGCAATCATGCAGGGAAAGAAGAACAGGGGAAAAAAGCAGAGCTGAAGTACATGGGGCAAGCAGCATTCCTCCAGCTGACCCATCCCACAGGAAAAGCTGACAAAGAAGCATATGCACATATGTCTGAAAATATCTCTCTATAAATGCCTGTGTATATATATATATATATATACAGTTACCTGCTCAACAGGCTCTCTGTCAGATTATGGGGGAAAGTAACAACTACAGCCTGCTATCAATATTTCCATCAACAGCAGAGCAAGAATTGAAATATCTTATCTATCCAGATTTTAAACTTCAACTTTTCCAACTCTGGACACACAAAGTAAGCAGAGTTCTTTGCCACAAGAATCAAAAACGTAACTCACAATTTTAAAATTACTCAGTGGGGAATAAATTCCTTCTAACTGCATGTCAGACTTTAGTTTCCAAAAGGTAACTTTATGGATGAGGCCAAAACCAATTTCTAATAAGAATTTCAGAAGATACCACTGCAAAAATCAATTATGCAGTCAATGCACAGAAGCAGTTTTCTGGTACTTCCATTACCTTCCTCTATATTAAAACACAGAACAGACAAAAAAACCTCCTGATTGTCCTGGATACCAGTCTCTCTAGGCCCTTGCTTTACCAAACAGTGCAGGGATCAAACACAGTTGTTATACAATACCCTAAGACAAGATGCAGGAGCTCTTTCACTGCCTAACTGGAAGAAGGGGTGGGCCAAACCACTGGCCCTGCAACACAAGCTTCATGTGATCGTTCCTTGGAAAAGGACAACAAAATGGAGTGGCATTGCAGTCCACATAAAATAAAGTGAGATTGAGCTGTACAAATTGGACACTGACCCCAAAGCCTTCACTGTTCAGCATGAACTTCCTGCACTCAAAGGAATGAAGCTCCAGAGTTTCTGCCCTCGGCTTTCAGCCAGTCAGTCAGGGAAGCACCATTCTCTGGCCACCTCCTGATCAGAGCAGTTAACACCACCACTTATTAGCCCATAAAACCCCAGACCTGTAACACAAAAACTGCAGCCTGAATAGGACTTGGTAATGCAACTAGAGACAAATTACAAATCGCAAAGTCACAAGAAAGATTGGTGGGGGGGACAGGACATGCTAGGAAGATGCAGCTTCCTGCAGAATCCATGACAGAGGGACAGAAGAAGAAAGAAGCCAAATAATTTTGCACTCAGAAGGAATGTACCTGCAGGTAAATACTGAGATATGAACTGATGCAGTGAGGATTGCTTCAAGGATGTAAAACTGTACCAAAAGTAACCTGGATTTCCAAAGTAAGGATTACTAGGCATAAAATTCTTGGCTAAGAAGGCAAAATAAAGAAAAGTGAAAAATGGAAACACTGACGACATGTCAAATGTCAGATGTTACTAAATGCTCTGCCAAAATTCCTTTTTGCAATCAGCTGGAGATAGAGGGCATGACCTGCCCTCTCCAGCATATATATATTGCAATTTGTTTTCCCCACACCATGAATCAGACTGGGGGGGGGGAAAGAAATCATCTAGTTGACTGTTGTCTCTCCAACAGGGAAACTCAGTGGATTTGTGAACTGAGCCAAGCTGTCCTTCAAGCATGAAGCAAAGGTTTAATCAAATACAAGGTGTGCCAGCTTAGTAGAAGTGTCTCTTCACTAAGATTACGTAAACTTTTTAAAACACACATAGGAAAACACCTCAGAAGATTTAGTGGATTTGTAAACTGAATGCCTGATGATACCCTGAAGGGAAGGAGGACTTACAGATAAAATGTGGGCTTGACCTTACACCGAAGGCATCCTCCAGCAGAACAGAAAGCACCATACTTGAGGGAGAGCAAAGACAACAGTATCCCCAACATTCTGCCATCAACTGGGATTAGCATCACCAAGAGTTCATTTCGCTTGAGTACTTACAGCACAGAATAATACTGGTATGTTAATTCACTCATATCCAATAAAGAGTGAAAGACATCACCTTAGGTGCTCTGGGCGTGAGCCTTTACCAATTTCTTGCTCTCCAGTGAGTTGGCCTAGTTGCGCCTCCGCACCTTGCAATGTGGGAGCTGCCAGGAGCAATGCAGTAGTCTTCCAGTGGAGACCAGCACAGCCAAACCATCTCCATACCTGCGCCCCAGACAGTATTTATAACCAGAACATAGCACTTTAATGACAGGCTTTACCTCTCAAAACATGCAATATTTTCTCAACAAAGATTAATTCAAGTGTCAGGTGTTTCAGTGCCTTGTCTCCTGCCAAGACTGACCTGCAAATGCTCTCTCTACTTTTAAACCTCTTATTGAAGAGGTTTAAAAAACAAAAAAAGCTCCTTTTGGGCTGTCTTACTATACATCCAAATTCTCCTTGGACAAAGCAAAACCAGCACTTCTCATCTCAAATCTTCGACAATATCCCCAAGTTTTCCTTATGAGAAAAAAACTTGAGTGAAAGTAGAACTGTGCACAAATCCAAAGTCGAAGGGTCACTCTTCAAGCAAACTAAGCAAAGCTGTATTTACAAAGTAACATGGAAACCAGGGATTTTAAACACTACAGCAGACTGACCACAAGTACTAATAAAGTTTGCACGGTGCCAATACTCCCCTTATAAAACTTGTATTTTCAGGGTTATGTTCCATGTCAAGCACAAAGTTTATTTCAGACCACAGTGCATCTAGCAATGATGCTTCAGGGTAGCAAGGAATAACTATTTCCCAGTTTGGGGGAAAAAAAAAAAAAAGTCCTTGCTACCTTTTCTGAATGCCCAAATCTTCACTATTTAACTGTGGTTGCTATAATATTTTCAGAGCTGAAATCTGGCCTCAAAATTAAGGTTAAAGGATAACTAAATGTTTCCTTTTGAAATGCAAGGATTTTCATTGGAGGCTAAAGTTGCAGATCAGCTTTGTGATACTACACTACTCGGCCAGTAGCAAACTGTTGAAAAGGCAAAACAATATTTTTAGTCCATCTGGACAGATACAAGAGAATAAATGAGCGATATTCCAAGAAATAATAAATATCATTTGGTACAATAAGATGAGATAAGCCTTGCTGGTTTCATAGTTTTCTTTAAAACACCTGAAAAGTGGAAACATTTGCCTTGTTCAGACAAAATAATATGCAGGATTCAGTTACACTGACAGATGTATCAAATACTTTTATTTTAAAAGAGAAATTTACTGAGGACACAAAATCTTCCCATTTAACGTTTATCTAGCATCATGCATAAAGACATTCTGAAAAACTCAAAATAGTTCTTTGCAAGTACTTCTCCTTTCAGTCAGTATACACTTGGCTATTGAAGTCAGAGGTCTGGAGCCTACAGGCAACGTCATGAACAAGCTGCAACAGTTTTCTCAAAATGAGACAATCTAAGGCCTTTTAAAATTAGCCTATGCTTTTAAAAATATCTTACATATCTTGCAACCTCTTGCAAGGGAAAAAGGAAAAGTTTAAAATTAAGCTGTTGGGAGAAGATTGAAGAAAGATATGTTATATAGATTTCAAAGGGAAATGGCATGAGGTAGCTTCTGCTGAATTCAGTGAAAAATTGCACAACAGGAAGCATGCATTCAAGTTGCACTATTTAAAACACGCCAACAAAAAACCCACCTAAAAATGCCCTAAAACAAACCCCAAACAAAACGACAGAATCAACAAAGAAAAACACAGATGAGGACCCTTAACATAAAAATACATACATTACTTATACCAACTCAAGAAATGCTACGAAATACCCTTTTCCTCCAAAGCCACACCTGAATTATTCTGTGGGAAATTACAATTATTCAGAACCCCCCATCTCTTTACTCATCACTCTCCTAAGGCACAGCCCCTTTCCCCCAGCTGTGCCCTGTTTTTGAGCGAGGTGGTGAACACATGGACAGAAAGAAGATTAATTCACCAAAACCTGGTTTGCATCACAGGGATCTGCAGAGGCGGTGTGAGAGAACTCAGAAACCACAAACACTTTTGGATGGGTGGGGTTTTTTTCTGAACTGCATGCTGAAGCCTACACTAAACCTCCTCGTTAATTTACTGAGAACATGTTTTGGAGTTTCCTTGTAACACAGATTTGTGCATTACACCATTCACACAGTTCTCACGGGAGTAGCAGTGTATTAGCTCACTGAGCAACCCAAGCTGCCTAAGATGCAGAAATCTGAATTTCCTTTGTGTCTTATCATTAACCACAAAATGTCCAAGGGCTCTGCGACACGTTGATGACATGGAGAACATTGGGGTTTTTTACATGTAAAGATGTTGCATTCTTTTCACTTTTTTTCCCCTTCTGTATTTCTGAATATGAGGCATATGAATAGCATACTTGAGAAGAACTCTGCTATTAAATAAAAATGAAAGTAAATATAAAAATTCAAGGTATCTTCATTAAAGAAACCCCAGGAATTTGAGCTATTTAGCTTCCCAAGAGATAAAAGAAATCTCCACCATTTCAGTTTATAATTTGACAACACTGAACTCTCACACACACATCCAGATAATTTATTCCTTTTGAAAGGGCCTTCGCTAAACACACCATCTAAACAGTGACTCAGAAGTCCTGCAGTGACTTCGAGGCATGTCAGCCTAATCTTGCAACAACATGAGCGGCTATTCTTGCTCTCAAGGTGCAACAAGTCCTTTCATGATCCCCAGCGTGAACGAAAGGAGCTGTCTCTGCTGCAGCGGCAGCTGTAAGTAGAGCCAGCTTTTAACACTCCCAGCCAAATCCAGTGCATAGTGCCCCTAATTACCACCGTTTTCCTCCAGCTATATCCCCTTAGGGTTTGTTTTTCTGAATTTAAGAAACACAGTGGGAACCAGACTGAAACAAAACCCTATCCAGCCCTGTTTCTGCACCATACCAAGCCGCTGCAGTGAAGTGTGTATCAGTAATTAGACAGCAAAAGTATTTTTGACTCTGCCATTTATCTGTTTAGATTTGGAGGCAGGAGTTTTCCTGCCTCTGTCTGATGGGTTACCTTTACCACAGGACTCCACCAAGGATGCCTAGAAATTTAAAAATCATGCCAAGCATCTGGTTGAGGCATTTCCAGCTTCAGTGTTCAGCTGCATTCGCTTTATCTGTTCAAGTGAAACGTGATCCCTTGTCCGAGAAGCTGACAAAACTAGTTTTATTTGTAGCTTTTGCTCTCTTTTTCCATCTTTTTATACCTTTTCATAAGCCTGTTGGATTTTTCAAAGACTTGTGCAGGATTACTCCAAATCGGAAGAAAGGCTCTTTAATATTCAATTTCAGAATCTAAATGAGCCAAGTTTACTTCTGGATAATGGAATTTTTATGTGTAAATTCTTAGCGAGACTTCAGTCCTAGGATTAAATTGAAATTTATGTAGGTCATTACCATCACTGGAGAAAAATACTGGATAATCCACATCTAACAGCTTCCTCTTATAATTGTAAATACTGGCCACTGTGTCCTATCAAGAGCCGGCCACACAAGTGGATAAACCATTCCTGTACTCATGCAGGATGTATGCAAGGTGGTATTAATGAGAGCGAGGGCCTGAAGTAGAGCTCACCAGACCAAATAACCTCCTGACCACACAAGTAGAAAATAATTAAAACAACACACCACTCTCATTTGGTTTTTAGGACCAGATGGCGGATGCTCAGGCAGCCAGTGAGTGAGACAGCAGCGATGATGTGACAGGGGAGGGAAGAGGAAAGGTAGCCTCGTCCAGGCTGAGCATATGTAAATGTGGATAGGCTAAAGGAAGCAGTTTCCTCCTGAGCACAAAACCTTGGAACAGAAGCCTACCTCAGGGCAATCAGTTTCACTCAAGACATGCTAGGTGGGAGTTGGCTGCCTGTTAAAGCTGAGCCACAAGATCTTAAAGTGAGAAGTGCATGTCCAACTTCTGAGTTTGGTGCCTTTAGATCTGAGTACTTTACGACTTACGGGTAAGTACAACAAAAGGGATGAGGGGAGTTTTGAAGGGGAAAAAGCCAAACGCTGCTCATTCTGAAAAAGCACTTCGACTAGAAGAGCATCCCTCGAGCAGAGCAGTGGGGTCAGACTCAGCCTTTGCATCGGGGCTGCATGACCCTTCTGCACCCACTCCTCAGAGGCTCAGAACATGGGGAGAGGAAGTCAAAATGGTAGTGTGACCTCCACAGGCTATAGACAGCTTGAATGCAGTTTAACCCCAGCATTAAGGATGAAAGCCTAGGCTCATGAAAGACAGGCATTAACTAATCTGTTTACCCATACTAAAGAAGAAAAAAAAAGCCACGTACACACCAAAAAGCACACTATGGTTTACGGTAAGCCTGCCAAGAATTTAGCAGCATAATCATAACAGAGTTTACTTCAACACATCATCCCGACTGTGCCTAAACGTTGTTCTGTGTACTGGAGCAGGCATGCTGTAGTTGTCCCTCTAGCGCCTGTCTGGGAGGCGCTGCTCCCGCAGCCTCCGCTGCGCTCCTCCGCTGAGCCTGGCCAGCCCCAGCCGCTGCGCTCCCCTCCCAGAACCTGCCCTGACTACCAGTCAGAGGCCGGAGCCATCTATGACAGAAAGCTATGGGTGGGCAGGAGGCATTACCAAAACAAAAATTTAAGAGCATTTACTTGTATGCGTCTGCCAACTCAGTCAGCTGAAGGAGCAGGAGGAAAACAAGGCATGACAAGAGGAGAGACAGTTATTCTCCTCCCCTTCACGAGTATTTTCCTTCCTAGCGACCGTGTTCCTTCCCTGCCTTCCGACTCTTTTGCATCCTACATTCCTGACAAGGACATCCCAACTGAAAACCAGTTTTTACTGAAAGATTTTGGCATATAAATATTTCTACTACAGATATGGCATAAACATAATAATGTTTCCTTATCTTTCTCACGTAGAAATCCCTCAGCCTCAGTCTCTTCAGTCTCTAAATGAATTTGCTTTCGTCTATTCAGCAGTGCTTTTTGGCTCGAGTTTAATTAAAATTTCAACCAGCCTATATGAGTGAGATGGTATCTTTCCTTTCAGAGACAGAAGACAATATCCTCTAAGTATTTCATATCCTCATTTCTTAAAATCAGCTCATCAGAAAACCACACTCCTCAGCAACAAGTGTTAGATTATCTTTAGCCACCAGCATCAGCGTACTGAAGGACTGAAGTAATTTTATTGCCTCACTGAGATATTATTGTACATTTCTCTTCTCTGGATTTCTCTGCCTTTCTTTTTTCAATGTTACTTCATTACTCCAGTTCACCTGTTCAAAGGATTCCTTAACTATGCTCAAGGTTCACAAGCTAATACCCTATCTCCAGATTTCACAAAGACCAAAACACTGAAAATATTCTGGGCTCTGCTCTGCATGCATGTTGTTTTTTCCACCTGTTCATTCAGCCACAGAGTTGATATTTTCCAACTTACTGCTACAGCCACAAGATCAGGTAATGCTGATTTCAAAATGATTTCACAAGTGAACAGTTTTGGGATCTAGAAGACTCTAGAAACATCCACACAAATACCATGCAAATATTTGAAACTGTATTCCCACTAAGCCTCTGACCAGAAAACCCTGGTTAGGGTGTACCAAGGTGCCAGGTCTGAGGAATTTTCTCAGTTAAACCCTAGCTGCTTCTTTGCTATCCTCTCTTGCATCCCGGAGCACATGTGTTGCACTTAAGAGAAATTCCAGGATCCTCTCCTGACTCACTGCAGCAGGGCACATCTCTCTTCGGGATGAGAAGGAATAAAGGCCAATAAAACCATTCACGCAATCTAACTGGATGGGAATGCACCAACTTAGAGTGTATGCTGGAGTCCAAATCCAAATGCACATCGCCAGCTGCATTTAGAGAAAACAGTGACGGGGGGAGGAGAGAACTCTGATTAGTATGTCCCAGCTCCAGAAAGAAACACACAAATAACTCTGGCTTTTAAAATTAAAACACTCAACTCACTCTCATCATTAAATGCACTTAAATTTCAAAGAGAAGAACCCAACTCTTCCCAACTTGAGGATAGACTCATTTGAGTTCAGTCAGGATCTTCTACAAAAATACACAGAAACCCCCCCAAAAAACCTCAACAAATCAAATTATTTGTAGACATAGTAAACAGTGAATTTCATTAGTATCACATGAAGTATTTGCATATTTGAGTACTATTTTTCAATAATACTATTTCCTCGCTTGAAAAGGCAACTTAATTATACTGCATAGCAGAAACTGCATGATAGGTCGCAGGGTTAAAGCTGCTCCATCAATAGTTCATTTTTTAATATACAATTTTCTAATTTCTGTTGTTTATTCTAGAGAGGACTTCTAGATAGAAGTCAATTGATTATACCACTACTAAAACTGAACAAATACATTTGTCAAACATGACAGTGGCTCATTCTTCTGACCAGGATCGCTCATCAGGACACTGTCTGGTGCTATAGGAACTCCTACAGACACTTCAAGGGAATATTCTACACACAAATTGGCCATTAAGATTACAGACCTAAACTTTCCTTTTTTTAAAATTCATAAACATTGTGGAAATTTATCTTGAGGTAGAAAAAAAAAAGCCTTATATTTGCATACTTTGCATACAGGCGTGGAGGCAGTGCTTTTAGTGTATTCATTTTTTAATCAACATTGAAGCAGGTTTTTTTTCCTTAAAATAGCACAGTAAAAATTAAGTTGAATATCAGCTGTTTGCTACAGTGATCTTAAAGTGGGCAGAGCTCCCACTCATGCAAGTTTTGCTCTTTTACCACCATCCTCACAAATATTAGTACCTTTCTGAAAGGTACTAATATTTATCTCAATGCAGAGCAATACAGTCAAACTGCTGTTTTCCTCAGAGGCCCCAGAGTATTTTATCTGTTTTTCCTTCAGAGGTTCTAGACTGCATCTTGCGGCTGCTGTTGGAACACAGACCTGCAGGATGGAGCTGCTCACAATTACCATCTGCTGCTGCTTCTAAGAAAGATCTCATGCAGGAAGCTCATGCCATTGACCTCATTTGATCCAGGCAAAAAGTAATAATGGAGCTCCTGTGGCTAATTGCCAAGACAGAAACACTCCAAAGGCCTTATTTCCAACATCCTACTCTCCTCTGATGAAGATCTAAACCACCAGCTCCAGACAGGCTTCTGATTAGATCAAAGTAGGAAACATTTCATGTTATTAGCCACATAGTTTCATCTTGTTTATGAACCACACCATAATGGACCCCAGACAAGTTAAAATACAGTAGCTTGCAAAAAAACATTATTATTATTAGAAAGTAATTATTCACATCCAATATGTATCTTTATAATAAATTCTTGAAAATATTTTCTGTCCCCAACTTCACTGGAATTTAGTGCAGGTTAGCATCAGGTCTTCTAGTTTACGACCTCTTTGATACTTGGAAAGATTGCTTCTGTAAATAACCAGGAATGTTTAATAAACCCGTTTACTATATTTGCTGTTAAGACGTGATATTATCTCTACAGGAAGAGATGGTTTTTCACAAACTAATTCCCCCATATCCAGTTGTCTAAATAATGCAGGAAATGTCTTGTATTTAAAAAACATCCAAATAACAAATT
Organism: Regulus satrapa; assembly: GCA_013396955.1. Taxonomy (NCBI): domain Eukaryota; kingdom Metazoa; phylum Chordata; class Aves; order Passeriformes; family Regulidae; genus Regulus; species Regulus satrapa. The sequence goes on from VWZN01017017.1 coordinate 1,394,324, forward strand.
GTCCAACCAGCAGCAATGACATTGTGGTGTATAAGGCAAGAGATAGCAATTCTAACTTAGGAGAATTAAAAGCATCATTGAACGACTGCAACACTGCATTTTGAGAAGCCACTTGTCCCCAGCTGAAGCTGCTTCAAGCAAAACTGGCTGCCTTTGCTCCTCAGAGGGAGGCACAAGCTGTGGTTTCAAATGGCTGCGATGTTAGGCAAGGTAACCATCCAGCAGCAATTTCTGTTTATTGATGGTGCTCTCCTTCAGTGGAACAGGAGGCTGAAGATGCAAGGACTGGCCCATGAGAGTGGGGAAGCTGCTGTTTCTAGATGGCAGAAGGCTGTATGTATGGGTGACATTAGAAAGCCACTTCTGCCTCCCCAGTGCACAGCAGGCAGCAGCATGCCGAGACAGGGTGCTCTTTGTTCACCACTGAATTTCTTCACCAAAAGCTAGAGATGCCTCTGTCTCTCAGGCTTCAGACAATTTACATCCTTGAAACGCTGCCTCCATCTAAATCCTTACTAAAAAAAAAATTCTAAGTGAACTTGAAAGTATTTCTTTAAAAGAAAAAAGTGCATGTATTTATGTTTGTCATTATATACGCATACACACACATAAGTGTTTCCCGCTTCAGCTATGCAAGGTCTTTACATGCAAGTTACTTTCTTCTCTGCACAACATACAGGCAATCTCCAAGTATTAACTTTTCATTCAGGCTCTCCAGTTATGCAGGAGCTTTCATCTCTTTTTTCCTTTCTAAGCAGCAGCCTGATGTTACACTTAATGAGAGCCAGTAGCCAGCCTGAGCAGGCAGCGAGCAACAACGGGCTGCCATAAAACATCTGAACAGACCAGAAACAAACACACTCTCTAATTCTCCAGCGGCAACAAGACCCTAAAGGGAAGCCTTGTCTGAGCTGCTTCCTTACACCTCCTTAATAACACCAGCCCTAAGCCAAGTAACAGCCGTGGAAAACAGGATGGAAGGTGGGTGATTTCTTGCCACTTGCTTCCAACATCCTTTGGTCAAAGCAAAGGCATCTCTGCAGCCCTTCACAAGATCAAAAGGCGGCAGCTCTATTTACAACATCCTGAGCAATTTAGGCATCCCACTCTGCATTGTTTCCTACCTCCCGCCCAGTTCCCTTTTAAACTGGATGGTTTCTAAACGAAACCTCTACCCTTTATGAGTTTATAGCCATGGTGAGCCAAGGAGTCCCACACAAACAATTTTAAAAGAAATGAAGAAAAATTTCTCCATCTTAACCTTGCTGCATGCTAAATGGTACTGCATGAAAAGGTGGGTTTTTTTAAGAAATTGCTTGCCATTTTTTAATTTCTAACTCGAAGGACTTAGGCTGTCATGCATTTTATTGTCTATCTTCACTTCCTAGTGACGTGTCCGGTACTTGTGAGTGTGCAGCTTCTAAAGTAGCTCTCTTTAAGGGAAGAGGCATTTATGGGTAAAGAAAAAACCCTTTAAAAATTAAGTGTTGTGTAAATGCACAGGATGTTGCAAGCATCTGCTTTATTCACACCTTCTTTCCCCCTCCCCTTTTTTGTGGTTCTTTTATTCCACAACCTGTATTTAAAAATTTAGGGCCACTATTATGCCTGTCACTGTTAGGTGACATGACTCATAAGGAAGGAAGGAAAGGAGGAAGGAAAGGAAGGACAGGAAGGAAAGCACATGCTAAGTAGTCCCCTGGAAGAAACAGTGAAAGAAATTTCCCAAAATACAGCATGCAGGTGTTTACAAGCCGTGTGCACACCACACTCCTCTCCCAGCAAAGCAGGGAATCCCAAGATGGAGGGGACAAATCTGTGCCTAAAGGCAGGGCTAAGCCCAAGCCTGGCACCAAAGTCCTAAGCCACCAAACCCCCTCCCAGCCCATGATCCCGACACCACACCTATTGAACACATGTAAGAGCTGGATGTTCATTTGTCCCCTTTAACCAGAATACATTAGGCAGAGGGACTAAACAACACCCCCATGGTCCTCCAGAAATACATCATCTTCATCCTAAGCATATCTGCTTGGAAGCATTGGACACTTTTCAGAAGATGATCTTAATTTTTGGACGTGTAATTTGTTTTTCTCATTCCCTTCTGTACTATAACTAGTAGTTTAATGTGCTTCATATATTGTCAAGTAAGATGGGCCTGCATGTATAAAAGTAAAGAGAATTACAAATCACACAGTATTTTACTTAAGAAAAAGTTATGATTACAGTGTCTTATAAAACTTCTAATTTCATCAACTTATTATATGTCATTCTTCAATGCAGAGAGCGCTCACAGTATGAAGAGTTCTTAAATCAAAAACACACTGTTAGGGAACAATCTTCTTTTTAATGATGCTCAGTAACAGGGATTAAAATATTTTATGAGTCACAGTTTCCACAAAAAAAAAAAAAAAAAAAAAGACAAAACAAAAAAAGGACAATGGTGATGAATTTGCTGAAAGTGTGGGACTTGTTCATTAAAGGCACTAAAATAAAAGTGTTGGGGAAGAAGGAAGGAGGCATCTCAAAACTCACATTGTACTTTAAAGCACCAACTACTTTTCCCTTAATTGGCTTCTGCAGATCCCAAGGAATCTGAAAACCCACCAGCTCCACAGCACAAGCAACCGCTGTCCCGGCTGCTCCAGACAGGGGATGAAAGAGCCCTTCAATCTACAGATCTATTTATATTCCTTCACATGGCAACTATAAAAAGGTTTCCTTTCAGGCTGAGGTTTCTCAGCATTAAAGTTAGTAACTGTTTGAACGTGAAAAACCCTACATACACAGATTTTTAAAACAGGGGTGGCGCCTTTGTGTTCGGGTAAATTTGGTTTGAAGCAGCAACGATGCAATCTCATGTATCTACAAACTTCCTCTGTAGTGCCTTTGCAAAAAGAAACTCAGACTTATCTAAAATAATGCATTAAATAAATGATGCCACTGCTTCTGAACAATAGTAATTTCTGACCACTGTGCCTTCTCCCAGTCACCTTTTTCTTCCCCCTGGCCTCCATCTCCCCACCAAGGCAGCCAAGCCATTCTCAAGGGCCTGAGAGGGGCACCAGGTGCTGGCGTTTCTCATCTGAGCCTGCCCTGGCTCTCCTGGCCAGCCTCACACAGAACAGCTCTGTGCTTCCACTTCCTCCTGTGTAAACACCAATAATTATATTTCCATACCTCACAGCATGTAGAAAGGAATGACAGCTCATACCTTTCCATAAAAAAGTCTCCCACTTTGCCATGCAAGCTGCTCCAGAAACAGACTTGTGGTGAAAACAAATTGCTTAAAAATTAAAAGGCACACAATAGAAACTTGGAGCCAGTTGCTACAAATCCAGCTCCACCATGGGAAAGGAAAGCATTGCTTTTAAAGTCAGCAAAGACTGAAGTACTGTATCTGGCTAATGTGCATGGTCCTAGGTCTTTTTTAAGATTTGCTTTAACAATTTATTCTTTCTATTAGTTCAAGAAAACAAGCCTAAAAGGCTCATTATTGAGGTTCAGTATTTTAAATTTAAAAATATAAAGTTTTAAGATTGAGACTAAACCAAATCCAGCTCTCAAGTCCACAACACTTTTTCTTCAAATCCACCCGCACCAGAAAGGACTCAGGCTTCCTAAATGCAAATAAAAGCACAGCCCTGTCTTGGGATGATCGTGACACCATCTTAGTGTGAGAACTGCTTGGTTTTTTTTTCCTAATTCACAATGCAGTGAAAAGAAACCACACAGTGAACAGGTCCACACAGCTCTCCATGACAATATGCACTCCTGCTCTGCCCACCACCACCTCCACGGCCCACTGCACACCATTCCCTGCATCCACCTTGTGTGTGTTCCCTAAGACTTTTAATTGACACCAGAACTGCAGAGCAGCCTAGCCCAGAGCAGTTACTGCCACTCCAGGCATCAGACCTGCACAGGGAGCAAATGTCAGAGACTGGAGTTTAAGTTGCTATTATGACCAGAGATGTCATTTTCCCAAAAGGTAAGTATTTTCCAGCTTGAGTGGAAGAATTAAGTGGGGCTGGGCTGGGCAGCCAGACAGCCAAGCAATGGCCGATGCATCTGCTCCAAAGCTCTGGAGTTCTGTACCAAACTTAGCTATACCAATGCTGCCCCCAGCTACAGCAGTGGAAAGGCCATGTTCTGATCCCTAAGGATCACTGCCAAGACACAGAAGTGCAAGAGCAGGGATATTTGTTTCTGAACTGTTGCAAAACACGGATGTTTCCAGTGCAAAGGGATTTTAAAATGAGTATGTATCCAGCTGGTACAACTAGAAATAGAGGGAATAAAGGGGGGAAACTCTGTACTACTTCTGTTATTCATACAAGAAGGAAAACAGATAATGTCCATACAGTTTCTCCTAATGGCAAAAGATGGCTTCTCCATCAGTAGCACATTAGTTAACAGAAATTCAAAATCATATAGAAACTCATAAAGATACTTGTACAGAATCAAATCCTCTGTAATCACACTGCAGCCTTCCTTTGCAACAAGAATTAACAAAAGAAACCAGGACTCAGAGGACACAAGTTAAAACCTTTTCCACTCCTTCCATAGCTGCTTCTCTGGTCTTGTACATCCTACCCACCACCAGGGGAATGTCTTTAACAGGAACAGCCAGTAATGGGTCATAATAAACAAGCCAGGTGCTTTCATTCCAACCAGAAACATAAATTATTACAGGGTTTAAAATACATACCCTGTTCCAAGAGCTCTTTTATTAGTTATGCATATTTTAAATCAAATTCTGTGGAATGTAACTTAAAGGACGCTGCAATCGAGAGCTGTGCTGGCCGAATAAAGCACATCAACCCCCTGTATTCAGTGAATGAATGGCAGGTAACAGCTGTTACACTGCACAAAACTCTTTTCTGACCTAGACTGAACACGCATTTGATCACATTGTCTTCAATAATACCAGGAGCACTGCCAACCAAAAGATTAAATATTCTGATTTCATTGAAAAAAAAAAAAGAGAGAGAGAGAGAGAGAGAGAGAGAGAGAGAGAGAGAGAGAGAGAGAACCCTTGAGATGCGATAAATATTTTTAGCTCCAAAATAGAGGAAGGAACATTCTGTTATTCCTGTTCTTTAAAGTCATATAAAAAATTAAAGAAAAAAAAATTGACATCTGTCCTAATACCCAGATTATGTAAATCCAGCTCTGAAAAGACAAAACACAAAATGCTCACCCAGAACTGAAGAAACAAAAATGGAATAAATGTTCTGGGTCAGTTTGAACTTCCACATTATCTACAGGGACAAAGTAAAGAAGCCAGTTTTGCATTTTGTCCTGAAGCAACAGAAAAAAACTCTCCCAGAAGGTTCTTCCAATGACAGAGATGGCCAGACAGAAAGAAATCCACATTACCAGAGCCCTGGCAAGCATCAAAAGCAGTGCCTGAAAAGGTTTTGTCAGAACTTGTAAATCGATGGAAAGGTTCGCTGACTCACACCTCCTGATGCCAAAATGCCTTCCCTCTAAATCTGCCTTTAAGGTAGCATGTATAGAAAAAGAAAATTGGCAGCATCTACAGAAAAATTAAATTATGCCCTTTGTTTCTCAGCAATACACAAAGAGACCTTGTCAAGAAAATTTGGACGGTGGATTTGTGTTTTAAGTACACACAAAATGTGAGGTCTCGTTTTTCCTAAAAGGCTCCTGGAGATTACAAGTGCAGAACAGCAGCCTATCCTGTAGGACTAAACCTGCAGGAACCAGGAGAGAGTAGTTTAATCTGCAGCTGCATACTTCTTTCTCTGCCTCCCCTGGCGTAGGAGTATGAATGCCTTCACTGAAGGCTCCATATCCCTCCCAGTATTGTAAAATGTTTGAGAGGTTTCAATACACGTTTAGGTTCCTACCACAATTTTCTGAAGCAAAACTAATGAAAAATCTGTTTGATTTGATGTTTTGGGGACTATTTTTTGTTGTTGTTCATTAGAGGGTTTTTTTTTCCCCAGAAAAATTAAAGAAAAAAGCCAAATATTACTCCCTTATCATCAGATACAGGGGAGAATGGTGTGTAGAAGATCAAAATAAAATCTCCCTACATAAGGTATAAGGGACAAGTTTTAATAGCCTATGAATGTGGACCATAAGGTGCTGAGCTCTTCAGAGCATTTCAAAAATAAAAGCTTTCCTTGACTTCAAAGGAAAATCTTTGAAAATTCACAAGCAACAGGGGATAACCACAGAGGAGAACTATGAATACAGAGAGAACTGGTGTTACAGATAAATTCCCTTATCAGGCATTGGGACAGGTATCTTAAAAGCAAGAAATAAAAGAAGAATGGCAAATTACTAATTTGCTCGCTACACTCTGAAATCTCCCTGCTAATTCTGATAGTAACATGGGTAAGAACCATATAAATGTCTCCAGCCATTCTGCAGGACAGATGAATTAATCAACTAGGCTGACGGATGTCTGAAAACTGTCAGCAGAAAATCTCAGCTTCCAAGGTATTAAGCAATGATATGATTCACCACCTGCTGAAACCTCCATCGAGACAAAGTGTAATACCTCCTGGATGGGAACCTGGGAAAGGTAGGATGGTACGTGTGCTCCCTTCCCAACCTCCACTCCCAAGCTCCAGCCTGAGGTGCTCTACAGAGAGAATGAAGCACAGAGTCCTTCCAGGAACAGCATCTCCAACACTGTATTTGCCCAATACTCAGTGAACAAGCACCAGGAAGGCACGGCAGGGAATGAGGTGGAATGGCCTTAGGAGGTTAATGGCAAAGGGCAGAGGGTTAATTGCAACCTCCTGAAGGCAGAAGAAAACTGTAAGCAAAATGCAGCTCAATACTCAACAAACTCTGAAAATCCAGAGTATTTTTCCCTGTTTCCCTGCTGACACACACTTCTTTCACACATACCTTCCCCTTTTTCTAAACCAAGCAGTGGTAACATCTCTGGTGACAAGGAGGACTGGACAGGTCACTGCGGTGGACCGCAGGAGACAGAACTGACTGACCACAGGGGCAGCAGACCCCTCACAAGACATTTTGCCAGCCTGCCACACCAAATACCCTTGGGAAAAAAAAGCCCCATGCTTGGCTGCATAGATGGCTGCCAGGTAGTACCCCAGTTACTTCCCAGGTACTTCTGCACACAAAAAATGACGGGAGCCAATCCTAAATCTGAGAACTGGGAAGTGACAGAGCATGAGAGCAACCCAAAAGCACAAACGCCCTTCCCACAGCATCCTGAAAGTCTTTTCTGCATATGCTTTTTGGTAAAATGGTGACACCATACTATGTGATGGCTGGTCTATGTAAAGAAACAACCAAAAGGAGAGGGTGAATTTTAATTAAAAGAAGGCTCTTTAGACCAATTCAGCCGGATTGTCCAAGTTGCACACAGACAAGATAATATAAACTCTTAGTACATCTAATATACCAGAGTAATGGTCCTAATTAAGAAGAAAGCACATACTGGTGCTGAACAAAAGTGACTTTGTCTGTTCTCCTCCATGTTAAACCACCCAGTTTTGCACATTCTTAATGTGATTATCTAATAACAGTCCCTGCCTATATGTTTGGCTACACATTTTACATATAGCACTGCAGAACAGAGAGGCACAGAGGCAGGAAAAAGAAGGTATAAACGTGTGAAGCTAAATTATTACATATTTAAGCAATTACATGCCTACCTGAAAATCTTGTGCTGCATTCAAATTGACATTCTGTAGGAAAGGCCTGGCGATATTTGGTCTGCTTAAATAAATATTTATTAATCTCAATATAAAAGATCAGACACCAAATTTATATGAGCTGAGCACAGTTCGGGCAGAAGCCAATAATAGCTGCTTTCAGAATTTTCAGCGTTGGAGTTTGCCAAATGGAAGTGACAAGTCTGGACCACTAAGAAAAATGAAGCCATTTGGTAAGTTATACGCTGCGTAATAAACAGTCTGTCAGTTTGCTTCTAATCCCCCCTCATCCAGAAGGGAGGGGTTTTTTTTTTCTTTTCCTCTTTTCCGATGCACTCTGCAGAGCACGTACATATTATAAATTAAACAGAAGCTACTTTGGCTCTCTGGACCACACACCATGGACAACTTAGACAGGTCATTGTTACCTAAACAGAATTTGGTTTTTTGTTTGCATTGTACATTTCCTTTCTGTTTTGACAGCAGGTTTTAAAAAGAGGATGTTACCCTCCTTAGAGCTTTGAATCATTTACGAAGAAAAGAGAAAAAGAAGTTCTGTGACAATAGCACGAAAGTAAAGCCTTGCAATTCTTCGTTTCTTCCCATGACATCTGTGGGTAGTCCTGTTCATAACGCCTTTGTTCCAGGCTGATTTACCGCAGTTTGAGACAAGACACCATTCAGAGGCTATTCCAGAAACCATGGAGGAAGTAGAAGGAGGATGCATCTAATTTGTTAGCTACTGTGACATGACCACGTATGATTAATACACTGAGTGAACAGCAAGTATTTCCTCCAAGTATCCTCCATCTCAGTGCATGCTGAACAGGGTGGGGATAGCAAGACTGCCATGACAGGTCTGCTACTTGCAACATGGCTTGTCATCTGTGCAATGAAGGAAAACACCTTGTATTTCAAAAGCCAGCATATGCAGCCAGCTGGCTCTGCCCAGAAGAGACTACTGGTGTAAGTGGGCCAGCCAAGAGGGACTGCTGGAGGAGCAGGTCCAGCATGAAAAACTCAGGAACAAGAAACAGGTCCAGGAAAAGTTTCTGCCTTGCTTGCATATAACTCCCAGCAAGTTGCTGTCCACACAGGATTCCTTATTTATGGAAACATGGCCACACTCCTTCCTGCCTGACAAGATTTGTGGGAGAAGGTCTTAAATGTCCGCAAAACCCTTGAAGATCTTTTCATGGCACACACTGCCCAAGGACAAAGTTTTGAAGACTTTGAAGGGAGGAGCTGGCAGAAACCAACTCAAAATGCTAAACCAAACAAGAACTCCACAGCTAATTCTTATCCTTACTGAGTCTTCCTTCTGGCAGGCAATGAGACCTTACTTTGGTGATGGGGAGCCACCCAGCTTGCCATGCCCACCCACCCCACCAAACCTACACACATGGATATGCTGGAAGCATCAGACTTAGGCGGCACTTAAACTACAGAAGTTTTGTTTGCAGCATACACAGATACCAGAGTAAGTTCCCACCCACCCACAGATCTCTTTAGGTACCAGCCAGCTGAGGGAAAGTCATGCTGCCAGAAGAACTTTATCTCCCACCTTTTTCAGCTGCTCCCTTGCCCCAGGACATCTCTTGTAAAGGGCTAGAGCAGGCTGCAAGCCAAATAATTTGCTGGGGTGGTGGGAGGTTGTGGGTTCCTTGGCACCCACCATTTGCACATACCACTATCAGAACCAAAAAGCCCTCCAAGGCAGCTGGTGACAAGTAAACTGCTGTCCCTATAAATCTGATCTGGAAAAGTCCACTCCTTCTGGGCCCTCAGCACCAAACTACAGGCAGCTCAATCAACATACTTGACATCACCCGAATTAGTCTGCAATTCCCATCTACTGTTGCCATGCCTCCCCAAAAAGCAATGTCCCTGCTGCAAATACCAACCTCAGGCTGCCAGTTGATGGGTCTGCCTCCCATAAAATGGGCACCAGAGCACTTAGAGGGGGATTAAACTGGTCTAAAAGGCAACACAGTGCAACACAAGCTTTGCAAAGTAAGGAAAAAATAAACAAAACTGCAGAATAAAGCTTTTAGAAGTTCCTCAACATCACGTGAATGGAGAAAAAACTTTCTTCTGCTATAAACTTTTCCTGTTTTTCTCTTTTTATGCAGTTACTGCTTCGAGGAGCTTATCAAGAAAATAAGCCTGCTCACATTGGCAAAATCCCAGCTCACTCATTTTCATAAGTAGCATGTTATCAAAACGTAAGAACACAAGCTGTACTTTCTGGATGCAAAGAAAGCCCTTTTAAGTGCTACAGTAACACCACATTTGCAACCGGTTAGGCCAGTCCTGAAGCCTTCCCTTAGACACTTCCCCAGCCTGCACTTAAAGTCAACCAATTTCTGACATGGAGAGGCTGTCAAAGATTCAAAAGCACTTTCACAGGCTTGTGACTGATCAGCTCAGTAGATGACTCCATCTACTCCTATTTGCTGTCACTGAACATAACCCTTGTCAAAATATCCTCTAGGAAACAACACGAAATGTTGCATTTTTTACAGGGTGAACATAGTTTAGTCTTCAGACATTGGCATTATTTCCAAAATATAAACCAATCCAGTTTTGATAGGAAATATCCAACTATCAATTCTATAATAAATTACACTCCCTACTACATTAGGTTGTTAATATTCTCTACTATATACTTCTCACCTTTGTAACACCTACAGAGCCATGGCAAATTTGGGACAGGTTTCACCTTCACACCCCTGGCTCATCCCAGTTTTTGAGTCTGATGTCCAGTCCCTGAAGCTGCAACACAGCCACAGCTCATCCCAAGGGTCTGGAAACAACAACTAGGTGAAATCACGTTTACCCGCACAGCGGTGCATCATTGTCAAAGCAAGGGAGATTTTCACTTTGGTGTTCCCTGCTTCCAGTCAGCCCATGTGCCCCCTCTTTCTCAGAAGGGCTCTGGTGCCTTTACAGTGAAAGGCCAAGGGATGATTTCTGGCAGCCAGAGAGCCCGTGTTTGTCCAAGGGTGTGGTTAGACAATGTGACTGAGCAAGCTCCTGCCCTTGCTGGCCAGTCCTACACCCTCCTCTCCATCCCCACTCCACCCTCATCGTTTCCTTTTTTTTTTTTTTTTAAAATTGGGTATCTAACAAATCAGCAAATTGATCATGTTTGCTCTGCAAATGGATGAAGCGCTGAGGAGATACAAAGGGCAGAACAGAAGCCACTAACTGGAAGCTGATGAAGAAGGAAGAGGGAGCAGAACTCACTCCTTTATGTGGAAGCAAGCTACCAGTATAGCTCAGACTATACCATTTAACTTCAAAAACTGTATTTCCAATTACTAACCTTTCTGAGTGAGTAATACAGCATGCACCCCAGAAAAACTATCTGTTTCAGGCACATGTGTTATTTCCTCATCTAAGCAACAGCATCCACAAATCCACAACGTTCAAGAGCATGTACTCCAGACATGGCTGCCATGCAGGGTAGGCACTGCTGGGCTGTTCCACAACAAAGCAGGAAAACCAGTGCCCCACAAAGCTTCTCAGAGGTTCTCTTGGTGCTTCTCTGGCAGACAAGGAGAGACTGTGTTCAGCATTCCTTTTTTTCCTGCACACTGCAACACTGCAGCATTTCCTGACAGAACAGAGCACAGGGACAGGCTGTATCACTGAGGCTGAGATGTAGTTGAAGGCGTGGAAGATGAGCACGCCCTCTGAAGGCACAGACCAACACACAGAGAGCATGAATACTCCTCATTAAAGGTTTATTCAAAGTACTTGTTGTAGTCACCCCCTTAATACACACACAACCACAACCTGCAGTGAAACAGCCTTCGGCTGAAGCTCTTCCTTTCTCCCCACGCATGATGCACCAGGACCTTTCCAACCACCACCCTCCTTCCCCTGGGGCTGCACCCACCGCAGCCCAGCCTCTCTGACTCAACTAGCCCTCTTTCACACAGCTGGCACCTTCGACTATTTCCGAGACATTAGCCCTTTCCTAAAATAATCTCAGTCTTCAGCATTTCAACCACGCCTTTAGTTTCCAATCCCTGTGACCACGATGTCTGTGTAGAAAAAAGTCCAGTCAAAGTTTAACAGCAGGGAAAAAGAAAGGGAGAACTGAGCTGGGGTTGCTGGACACAAAGGATGGGGTTCTTCCTTGGCTGCATAGCCTTTGCTCCCAAAGATTTTCTGCTTCTCTGGCTGCAGCAATGGCACTTTTCCTCCATCCCTGCCAGTTCTCCCAGCCTCTGGGCCTGAGGCACGGACATATTGCAACACAGCTTTGCCTGCCTTTCTGCTCAGGATCACTCTAGCTTACTTCCATGTTAAAAAAACAGAATCAGCATATTATTCAAAATACTCCTGATCCTCTTCTGGTGAGGAACTGGAAGACAAATTTTCAAAAAAGGATAACAGAAACAAAGCTATTGTACATGCCCTGTTTCCCGAAGAAATTAAGCTTATCCATCCTCAGCATGGACTGCTGGACATCTAAATCGGGGGTGGAGGTGTTTTATTGTACTACACATGTTTACTGTACTAACAGCATGCAAAAAAAAAGGTTCAAGGGGAGCCTTTGTCATATCCAAAACTAAACAAACTTTAATGTTTAAACTGATTCCAGATCTCCAACAAAGAAAGCCCCAAGTAGCAACTCTGAGGCTCTGTTGATCCCTGCCAAGAAAGTTCATCAAATATTTGGATGGAGTAAGCACTTGATTCCAATGGGAAAAAAATATTAAAAAAGGAGAGAAACACAGTCACATTTGGGAGCACAAGAGGTGGAAATTAATGCGAAATAAAAAAGACCAAACCAGGCAGCAAGTTATAAACACCAAATATTGAAATTCCAAAGCTGACCTGCAAATTTCACGGTTAATACAATGCAGATCCCTTTCCTGCAGTTGGGTTAAAAGTGCACAGCCCTCTCCTAGGCAAATCTCCAAGGAATTTTAAAGCTTGAATGAAAATACTAATTACAATGTACTAAAAACAGAGCAAGGAAGTGTGCGAGATGACTTTCGAGCACTATAAGGAAGAGAGGAGGAGACAGTTTAGTCACTGCTGAAGCCAGAGGCATGCAGCAAGAGTGGCCCTGCGACAATATTAACTCTTTCCTAATGAGACCTGGCAACCTGTAAAGCATTTGAGTGGTTGCAAAGCTTTGTGTTGTACCTGTTACGATGAAGCTGCAGCACTTACACAGTTAAGAAAAGAAGGCTTTAAAAGAGTGGCTATCCATCCCCAATATTTGGCATGACCAGCACAGCAATCATTTTTCGTAATTACAGGAAGACTGTATCTTAGCAGCTGGTTTTGCAGGGGGGAAAAAAGCAGATATTTATCCCTCGCAAGGTTAACTAGAAGTGTAAACTGAATTCCATGTTAAATTATCCCCTGTATGCCAAAGCCACAACATCTAGTACTCGTTATTACTCTTTCAAAAGAAACAGTCCAGAGTTTACACACACGTATGTTCTGAGGAGAATATTTTATAAACCCCACAAAAACATTTACACAAAATAACTCAATTTAGGCCAGCAGAGCAAATCTCTCACATACAAAATGTCAGCCAATTAAGCTTTTAGCAGAGCACCAAGGAGACCGATTTTAGAAAGCTAAGCAGGTTTCTCAGTCTAGGAATGCCTGAAATCTGTTTATTCTCAGTCAACAATTACTTTCTGCCTTTTGCCAATTACTAAAGTACTGGGGGGAAAATGGGTTTACTCTCTGCTTTTACAGATCAGTTGGCTTTATAAAATCTAAACTCACACACAGGCACCTCACAATCCCTCATTAATGCAAGCAGGCGACAACAAAAATATGCGTTACTTCCCCCCATCCTCAATCTGCTTATCCTTTCTTACCAACAACTGGAAATGGCTAATGCACCCATGGCATTCTTTCCCCTAATGCCGCAGGACGTAGCAGGGATTTCAGGAAGAGCTGGCATGCAAGAACATAACCATGGGCTGTCCACCAAATCCAGTGAGGACGCTCAAACAGAGGGACTTGCAGACAAACTTGAGGCTTGGAAAAAGCCCTACGATGAAGCTCCTCGAGGCCAAATGGGGAGGGCTTCACTCCTTTGCGTGCTCTTAGCCTTCTCCTCTCTTTTCTTCCCCCTCCACTGAGCCCCAGAGTCAGGCCACGCATCCTACCTCTTCTTCTCTGCTGGCTCTGTCTCACCCGACATCTCTGTGGACCAAAGTAATGGATTGATCTGACCTACACCACCCATTTTCATAGCAGCAAAACACATCAAATCATCACATCTTTCCCAACAGCAGCCAAACTCTCCTCTTCACCTGCGCACCCTCCCTGGCTCCTGCCCTCAGTCACTTCAGCACATTTATCCATCAGAAAACCTGCTGGTCCCACACAGACCTTCAACAGACCCAAAAGCACCAAATACTGCTCTTGCATCAGGATAGGTTATTTACCGATGAACTCAGAGCAGCACTTTGCAGGCATCTTGTACTCATTAAAATTATATACTTCTTGTCTGTGTTTTGTTCCAGACTCAAGAAAAGGTCTGAACGTAACCTTAGCGTGGAGTAAGTCCCAAATAAATTTCCATTTCCCAAAAGACAGGTTTTCTCCAAGGCAAGTAGTGGAAATTTTCAACAGTTTATTAAAAGAAGCAGCTTTACCTCTGGCCAATATCATGTATTATATCTGGATGTCATCAGAGGTCCTGGAAAGTAGCTTATTCCTAAAACCCTGGAGGCGCTACAGCACATATGATGCTTACCAAATATTCCAAAACACAGTAACTTAAATTTAACTTTCACTCATTAACATAAACTTTCATAATTAAAATTAAAAATTAACCCCGAACTTAACGTATTTAATCTTGCCATTGTAACACATTTAGAAAACCCAAGTGCTAAAAAGCAAAGAAATAGATGTGCTCATACAGTTTTTCCCTTACCTTTACAGAACACTGCATGGTTGATCTCGACCAGCTACATCTGTGCCTTGTGTTTGTATTTCCACCTTCAATTACTATGGCCATCCTCCCCCTAGGAACATTTTTTTTTGACTGTCAGCATTCCCCAAGACTGCCTACACCCACAGGAGAAAAGCACTGAGCACAAAAGTTAGCTAGCAACTACAAACAAAATGTGGCAAACAAACTCTGTCTCTTATTCCCCCTAGCCAAGTACTGGCAGAGGAGAAAATGAAAGTTTCTCTGCTTGTTCTCCACACATAACAAGTGCACTACCATGGCACTGCAATGCTGCTGCTGACATAGTAACAAAAATGCCCCAGCTGGTGAGGGTCTGCATCACTAAGGAAGAGAAACTAACTCTCTTCCATTGCGAGGCCAATTTAGTGGGCTTATGAAATGCAATCAAGACATTTCTGCATAGATGATGTATCATGAATAAAACAATGAATCATTCTGCTGAAGAATATAACAAAGAACTTCAACAAAGCTAAAAAGTAATCTAAAATTCATACAGATTTCTATGCAAAATTTAGAATTTTTTTTTTTCCCCTAAATAAGCAAGAGAAGTTAATTTCATAATAAGCTAGGGAGCTAAAGGCATCATCAGGGTTTGAAGGGGCAAGTCCTTCTCACAGCACTTTGGAGTACGGTCAGAATAAACGCGGAACTTAGTGCTTCCAGCTCCACACTGAAGACATGTGGGGTTGTGGCAATTAAGAGTGTTTCCAGGATTTGCACAGCAGAAGGTACAGCCAGGACCACCAAGATGATGACTGGCCTACAGTACTTATATTAAATATAACTGAAAATACTTTTAGGCACTGTGTAGGTTACTTATACCTGGCATTTTTCCGCTTGAACTACTCAGCAGCGTGAAAACAATTCATACTATGGAAATTATGCAGCATTTACTAAATGTTCTAAAAAGCAAAAGGAAAATCCAGTTAGTCATCTGTCAATCTTCCTACTGTGCAAAAAAAATCACATTTACAGACTATGGGTCTGCTTTAAAAAAAAAATCATACCATAAATTTCTTCACCTTCTGTATAGACACTTTCACTAAACTTCATCTTGGGCAGGATAAAATGCATCAGGATAAAGGAAACTATCTCAGGAAGAAGCAGTCTATTTCTATACAAGGATTTGCTATCCGGATATGGTAATTTCTCAAAACCTCAAACAAAATACCACAGCATGCTAATCTGCTCTTTCACAGCAGGTAACCTCAGACATCCTATAACTCTACAGCGTGTTCATTCTTGCCTTGTTTAAAGGCTCTGAGGAGTGCAGAAACCAGCGCCAGCCCTTCCTCCTGCTTACCAACCCTGTGCCCTAACATCGACTTTATTTCATGGTCCTGATTTAAGAAGTTACTCCATTCCTTCTCAGATATGCTTCATTTCCCTGAGATTTTATTCACTTAAAAAAAAAAATTAAAAAGCGTTGTTTAAAGAGGGATTTAAAATTTCACTGGAGTCAGGAAATTGGCAAGTGTTCCCCACAACTCACTTCTGCCTGGCTGCCACTACAGTGATGTCACCCGTTTCACCACCAGCAGCTTGAATGACATCGTGTAGCTCACGTTCATGCTGCAGCCCATCCTTCACCCTGCCAAAGCCATAGCTGCCCCAGAAGCAACCCAATTCAGGACTGCTGAACTTTCCTCATCCTTCTGCAAACAAAGGTTTGGTTCTCACCGCTACAGTCGTCACAACTTATCATTTCCCCTCTCCTTTCCACAGCTGACCTTTTGCCTTCCAATACAAGAGGAAGAAGACTGAGACAGCAACCACAGTCAGAGTGTGTGTGACAGAAATGTGTTATGGAAGCAGAGGAGATCAGAACAACACTTATTTTTTCAGAGCAGGATTCTCAGTATTTTGTAACAGCTCGGTTAAACCTTTCACTACAGTTAAGTCAGAAACTCCAGATCTCAGTAAAGGAAACTGAAAAAAATTACTCCTCTTTAAGGGACTGACAGAAGGACTTTCCCAGAATGACAGTATCCTGGCCCTTACTGCTCAAATATAAAGCCAATGCTTGCTGTAAAAGACAAGCCCAAATGCTGCTTTGGACAGGCGCAGAGAAGCTGGAGTTTGTGTTTATAGGCTCTAATCTAATTTCATGCCTTCCTCTCACTCACTACCTGTCTTTAAAATTAATGCTTTATTAGATTCATGAAACAGCTATAGCTCATAATGAGATAAGTCAGCTGATACTGTAGATGGGGTGTTTTGTACCAAACATTAACACTAATTACATAAACTTGCCACTGCACTTTGTTTGCTGAACCCACACACTTAAACTGCTTGCCATGTTACTGCAAACAGTTCATTAGCAACCAGTTTACAGGCCTGGGGAGCATTAACCTTTCCTCAAAAACTGTCCCAAGCAGAGAATGTGGACCTTGTGCTGTTAATTACAGGAGGCGCTGCCAGACTCCTAGGTGCTTACATCATGCTGGGGTAGCATCCTCCACGAAGAGCTGGGAGACCCTTGCATCCCCAATACCATCACTCCGAGCACCAGTAGGGACAGGGACAGGCAGGTTCCTCCATCCCATATATGGTTCATAAATTTTGTCCTTAACTTGAAATAGGAAGGCGTCAAACCAAGCTATCTGTATTTTAGAAGCTGACATAATTTTTCTGATTGCACACAGTTAAAGCAAGCATCATGCTGGGTTCTCCTGATGGGGAGCCTTTATGGAGAAATGCAGCCAGCATCTCTTCAAAATGGGTTGCTCAAATGTGGGATTCCTGGATCAATCACAAATTAATCAGTGATGCAAAATGTGCAGTCCTTGTTTTCAATAAGCTACGCACATCAGTTATGCAGTTTGGGAATCGGCTTACACCCTAGGCAGTGAGCATGAGTTGAAAAAAACTTGAAACTGTCCATATTTCGTCTTCAAATTGCATGTATAAAAAAGAGGTGGTAGATGAGAAATAAGTATATGATAAACCCCAGTCACCTACTGTCCCCACAAAAAAGAGCTTCTTTAGACAATCAAAAGACAAACTCAAATATGAAACAATAAGCATTCCTGACCAGAGTTGTGTTCATAGAGTAGATAGAAGAAATGCATTAACAACAAAACAAAACAAAACAAAAAAAAAGCCAAACCCATAAATTGCATTACCGAACATGGTTTCACTGATATACTCCGTGGCTTTAAGTAACGTGAAGAATACTCCCAAAATATTCATAAATACAGAAGCAGAATTCTTAAGCTCTCCATATAATTATAGCAAGTCCAGAAGAAGCGAGAAATCTGCAAATTTAAACCCACCACGAAGACACTGAATTTGAGCAGATTTTGTCACATACACACCAGTCCGAACAGGACTAAGCACGTGGGGAACAGAAGGGAAGCCCAAGGCAGAGCAGAGCTGGACCAGGCACACTTTGTTAGCAACAGGCAGCAGGGGAATTCACTTTGCTGATAATAAAAGAGAAGTATTTTAATCTCTTTCACAAGCATAATCACGAATACAACTGAAAACCATGACGGACCAATTGACGGTTTGTTACAGGGAACAATGCTTTTTGTTTTCTAAAGCCTGCTTTCTCAGATCTTCCAAGCAAAGGCAGACACATCACAGATTTAAAAGGCAAGGGAGCTGTTTAAAATTAATTTCAGTTCCAGTTACTGCAGCAAAAAAACCCAAAAAATGGGTTGGGGAAAAAAACCCATCTTCTCCTATTCAGCCATTTGCTTCAAGTGCTGCTTTGCAGATGGATGTTCGTCCCTGAGCTACCTCGGCTCCACATGAGTTTGTCCACAGACTACACTTTGCTCAGGTCAAGAGTAGTTTTCTTATCAGTATGCTTTAACCTCAGGAAATACTTCAGGGAGACAGATACACCACCCTCTAAGCACACGTTTTAAGCAACTATATCTAGCTATTTTGCTATGTGCGAACAAGCTATTTTGTCTTTCAAGATCAAAACACAAGCAAACAAATAAACAGAGGGAAAACCAACTGAAAAAAAAAAAATTGATGGGAGGAGGACATTGCTAATCAACTATTAGAGAATGCCAAACTGTCTAACACTCAATTCTAGTATCACACAATAACATCATAAGTTAAAAGTAATATACATGCACTTTATTCACTGGTTTTAAGTAGTTCAACACATCCATTCTGCAGAATATTATGCAGTACCACCCCAACAACATTCATTCCCCTGGCAGGGCTGTCAAAAGCCTCTATTTCCTCAAGGGATATTATCCATAATGGAAAATGTGGGTGAGAGATGTGTTTGTTTAGCAAATGCCAGCCTCACTGGGCATCAATGCAAGAACACTCACAGGTCAAACTATTCCCACAGTCCTGTCCCACAACACATCCGCAGTCTCTCCAGCCCCACTGAGTCCAGGGAGCAATCTTGAGGACTACAGACTTCTGCAGCACACCACAACAGCTTGTAGCAGTGCTAAGGCCATGCTAACCAAACCTGCACCTCTGCAGAATAAATCAGCGGAGCACAAACACTCTCAGTCACGCTTCCAGCAGACCAGAGATCACCCATTTCAACTCCTGGCGCAATGCGATCAAGACGAATCCTAAAAAATTCCTTCTGAAATGCATCGGTGCCTTTGAGTTTCCCTATTTAGTGCCTTGCATTCCTTCACAAAAGATTTGGTCATGGTTTTCTTGACAAATAACAACATAATCGTAAATTGCAGTATTATAACACGGTCTTTGGACTGAGACCTTCCAGGATACTTATTATGCTGCTGCTGCATGGGGGAGGTAGTTTCTTTTTCTTACTTACATGCCCTTACAGAAAGGAAGTCAAAAGCATACCCCAGTGCTAAGGACAGCCCATCCACTGGAGAGCAGCAGGGATGATGCAAAGGCACTGCTAAAAAGGTGTTAGATCGTTCTGCCAGGTTAGGGTGCCAGGAACCACCCCCATTGATGGCAACATGCTGTGGTTGCTGCCTTGTTCACACTTACAAAGAATTTGCTAGCTTGTGACAGAAGACTAATCTTTTTCAGAGCATTTCAAGGAACCCCACTGTGTCTGATAATGCCCAAAAGTTTGTAGGGCTCAAAACTTTAAAAGGTACATTCCAGACTTGGGACAGTAGAAAAGTATCCCTTCAGAGAATTCGAGACTAAGATAAAGGCATGAAACAAGAGAAAAAACCAAAACAAAATAGAACAAAACAGCAATTACTGTAGGAATGCCTATTGACTAATTCTTTTTTAAATAAAATTTTTAATATACAAAACTCTGTGTACGCTTTCCTAGTAGCCTTTATAAACCAAATTCCACCACTTTTTGCTTGCCTTCTTAATTTCTCCAAGTCTCTGACAGAATATTTCAAATACTGCATATATAGATGAGAAACCTGTATATTTGGTTTCAATTTTACTTTTTCCCCTCGGCAACAGTTTTGCAAAGCATATTTCCAAAAACTTGAGAAACTAGGAGCGTGACCGGCAGCCTTTTGACCTCAGGCACCCTTCATTCCAGACAGAGCTGGAAAACCCAGACTGAAAGGTTTACTTACAGGGTATTTAGCTCAATTTAGCTCATGTGGTAGCAGGAGTTTTCACAGAAGCTTTTGTACAGTGATCTCTGTGGCTCACTCTTTCTGAAATCATCCCACCAAAGCGAAAAAAAGTCAAGAATCTGAATTATGTGGCTCTACCAAAAGTGGCATTTATGTCAAAATACAAATTAAAACCTCTAAGGATCACAGAGGCCTGATATATTTTAGCATAGAAACAGAGACAATAATGGTTAGGTGGCTACCTTCTGTTTCTGTCATCCCCATTATTAAACCATGGAACAAGCTCTTCTACAGAGGAGGGCCTAATGATCACTAAATATACCTTTAGTCTTTAATTTAAGCAAAAACTCTGATTAAGTGCATAGAATTAGCTGAAAATAGCAATACAGCTGGCCACCTTTGGCAGATTCACAACCAATATGCTTCATCTATTTGTAGCCACTTCCTTTTGACTGCACCACCTTCATTTAGCTGCCAAGTTGGAAAGAAGAGCAAATGTTGTATTTCTTTTTAGAGACTGCGGAATTAATTCTTTGTATTTTAAGATCAACAGCACTCAGTGTTTTAGTCGCTTAAATCTACCCATTATTTGCTTAAGAAACTCTCTAGACTGAATTTACAGGATGTGACACCAAGCAAAATTTCCCCAAAATAGCCTTCCACCCAAACTTAGTCCACATTTCACAGTAAAAGGAGAAACAAAATGTAAATGAACAATTTAATTTTTTTTTACAAATCCAGCTGTTACAATAAAGCATATTTTCTTTTTAAGACATTTTTGTCTGTAAATCAAAGTAAGGTGTTAGCAAAGCCATTGTGACAATGCCTTTTTTTTTGCCAAACCCAATTTTACAAATGCAGTATGCATAAACTGCCATGCTCTGATATCTTTAGGTACAAGCCCAGCAGGGATGGAACCCAGTGTCCTGTCAGTAAGGAGCAGGTACTCAGCAGTGCTAGGTGCCAACAGGAAAGGTTCTGTTAAGTTACAGGTCTCACAGAGAGAAACATCCCAAATAATGCTCAATTTCATCCATAGAAAGTAAACTAAAACACTTAAACGCACAGAGCAAATGTCAATATAACTTTTCTCATATCTCCAGTTGACTAGTTCTGGCAAATTTTTGTGCAATTTTGTCTCTGCTCTCCCTTTCAACACTTACAGAAACAAAACAACACATAACATACTCAGCAAAAACTAATGAACTGTCTTTGCCCCATACCAGCTCATGAAGCACATGATTGAAAGCCAAACCACTTCCAAAGGAATCTGCAATCAGTTTTAAGACATTCAACAGGTCTGTCCAGTGAAGCGTGTAAGCAATGCTTCATCTCCGTCCATAAATACGAGATGGGACAGAGAGACTCTATGAAATATCACTAGAGGAGAAACACCAGAGCTGACAGCCCAGCCCACTTAGTCCGGCCCATCACCCGAGGAGCCTTGTGGTCACTGAGAAAAGAGATGAAGTTAACTGTGGCTCAGGTGTCGCTGCCACTGCATCTCCTCTGGAAAGCCAAGACAGACAACACTTGCTATAACCTGGCAGAGCAAGGAAGTGGGTTAGAGGGGCAGCTCCAGTGCTGGAATACTACACAAGTAATTTCTGGCAGTCACTCAGGAGAAATTAAAGACACAGACACACTTTCCTTCAAGACTCAGAAAGAACAGACAGATCAAATGCTGTTTCAAACTCGGAAAACAAAATCATCCTGCCTTTACGTGTCACAAAACCAAGTAAACAGTTTTTGCCAACCCATGGCACATGTCACGCCTCACAACACACGGTGGAATTCTTTTTAAAGCCTCTCTTTCTACCCATTGCACAGCCACGCACCAGTAGCTGTTTGGAAATATCCACAGTTATTTTTCTGAGACAGAGACTTATACCTTAGAGTCAGGAGCAACCTTAACTCCATCTGGCTGTTGTAAGTAACATGAATTTTGGCATCCTTACCACAGGAAATCACACATAATAGAACACATGCTCTTGAATCCTCCATTTAATCATACATTAATTGGTAACATACTAGCACCTACATATATGCCATTTCTGACAGGTTGTAGAAACAACACAGTTAAATCACATTCTGTCTCAATAATCATATTTAGTCCAAAAACAGGTTAGAGTCCTTGTCCCCACCACACTCCTCAGCCTCAAGATGCACAATCTCAAATTTATAAATTTTAAAGTGATATTTCCTGCTGTATTGGACTTCTGTGAAGTCATGGGTAGTAAAAAACAATTTTTCAATCACCACCAGAAGACCAGAATCACCAGACAGGGAAAGTAACGCTTTCAAAGTAAAATTTCTACTGCAGTAAGGGAAGAGAGAAGGAGGAGAAATAAAGAATATTTTAAAAGCAGCTTCTTGCAGTTGAAGTATTACTGAATTGTTTTAACATGCAAAATAGAAAGAAAAAGCATAAAAGACACTAGAACAACTTTCCTCTTCTTCTGTCCTGAGAAAGCAAATCTGAGAAAGTAAATTACATAGAAGGAAAGAAAATACGTTGGTTTGGGTTTGTTTTTTTTTAAGCAACTCGTTCAGTGTCTTCCTCACAGCACAGCAATAATTTTCTGGCCATAATCATGTCCAGCTTCACTCCACACATGATCCAACATTCCCTGAAACTGCTTCTGGTGCAGGAATGCACTGATTATAAAGTTGCATGTGACTTGCACCACATAATACAGAGGCATTTCTTCCAGGCTACACAGCCCCTCTGACACACTGTCCAAAAGGAGAACTGCTGCAAATCAAGAATCAGATTCTGAGTTCTGGCCCTAAGGTCATTGCATTTGGGGGTTTTTTGCAGCAATAAGAAGTAAAGACAAGGAAACTAGAAAACCAGACTTTAGGCTAAAAAGCTGGACAACAGGATAGGATTTTAACATATCACACAGCTGAAGAAAGGTTTTCTCTCAAGTCTTTGATACCCACCTACCCATCTCTCTATGAAAGCAGAAACTCAGCCGAGCAACAAGGCTATGCAAACATTTCCAGGTTCTAAAAAGATCCAGCCAGTCAAGCTTCCCCCTTGTGGTTTGCATGTCGTCATCAGTATTGCTCCGTGTTTGTATAGCCTTATAGCTCAAATATGTTTTATATGTCTTTGGAGGATGAGTGCACATATTTATGAGTTACAGTGATTGCTTCTTCGTGAGCAGTGCACAGACATGTGCAAAACAGAGGTTCCCAAGACTGTAATCCTGTCTCCAGCTAGAACACTGTAAAGAGATAGAGAGAGGCAGGAAACCAAACCAACAGGCAATGGTACTGACACATCTTATTAGGAAGGAGCATATATAAATTAAACACTACCACAACAGCACAGCCCCAACAAATGCTCTTTGCTACAAGTAGATTTTAAGCAGCAACATTCTATGATGCTAAGGTAAATGATTTAATTTTCTATATTTACTCTGTACCTTTCAACCTACATATCCCACAGTATAAATGCTATTTTTTTAATGCACGTGCATCTCTCAGCTGCCCCTTCCATTCCTATTCTTCTCCTTCCTCCCCTCCAAAATTATGTTGCAGCATTGGCTATATAAGCTGGTACAGGGAACTAAAAGCAAAGAATCCAATGAGGAGGAATGTACTCACTAGAGACCCATTAAAATTCAATTGCCAGTTTCTATCAGATGAAGATCTCACCTTCCAGTTAAGTGAAGTTTGAGTGGTTCTTGCAGGTTTCCTATGCCTACACATTAGGAAATCAGCCATCATTTTCAAACATGGATGCAAGATCAAAGGCATGTTTGGAATTTCTCTTGCCATCTTATTCCCAGCCAGGACCGTGTCAAGCCCAATGCAAAATCTATGGGTCTACCCTTAAAAGGCCTACTACAGTTTTTGTTTATTTCTTCTAATTAGATGCTTGGGTTTGTAACTGGTTGATTTCCAAGGTGTCTTTTGCTTGCTAAGTATAAATAAATAGAAAAAAAATAGAGCATTTGATAGGACAATCACAACATTTAACCCAAAACCAAATACTCTCACATTTACCTTCATATATGACAGCCTCTTGAGGAAAGTTTCACCATGCAGCTACACCCTCCACTATGTAGGAAAAGTGGCACTAAGCATTTTTTAAGACTAGCCCAGATTTCCTTGGCCATCAGTTAAAAGGAAGCAGCAGCAAAGCTCCACTGCTTGTGGCCATCACCACAGCCACAAGCAGTGAGAATATCTTTCCAGTCTGAAGTCAGTCCTTTGCCTTTATTACAGACATTTTTCTCCCTCCAATCCCAAAAGAGACTAAATAGCTAAGATTTTAAGTCACATCTATATGCGTTTCCAATTAAGAATACTAGAAATTGCATTTTCCCCATGTATTTCAGAAGCTGCCTATAAACAACTCCTCTATTCATATAGGCCTAAAAGCAGAAGAGTATCTTAGCTGTAGTACCAGATGCAAGCTGAACTCGTGCCCATGAACTCAGAAGGAAAGCCAGAGTCAGATACCAAAGAATCCGACACCCATGCCAATCTGCATTCTTCACACCATATATTTTTAAAAGTAAAATTATTTTGCCACGCTACTAGTAAGCTTCACATTTAAATGCAAAATCACACCTGCTCAGATACCACTTATTCCCTTCAGTGTCATGCACAGCATAAACCCTGTTGCTGCTGATGAGCCCTGACCTGACCCACTCAGCTCTGCTAAGACGAGAGGGAGGAATGCAAAGGACAGGGAAATGGCAGTTCTGGAGTACCCTGGAAGCAGCAGAGCCAGCACCACTTAGAAACTAATTTCTCAGCTTGGCCCCACTCTCATTTAACTCAAATGGATTGAGAAAAAAGCTACATTACCACAGTTGCTTCTGAGCCAACATTTATTCTGGCAGGCTATCATCAGAGCTATTGAAGTTTTTCTCTCTCTTTTTATCCTACTGAAGTGTTATAATAGGAGCAATAATACATTTACATTCACTTTATTCTTCCTTAGCATACAGTTCAAAATTCTATAAATGACACTGACGTAGGCAGCAGAGGCATTTGGGCTGCACTGCTTACATCCTCCAGGCACTCAACCTCTCCACTGTAGGTTACAGCAAGGACTAATCCTGCCACTTCATACCAGCTACTGACATTCTCATTAAACAAAGCTGCCTACAGAGTGGATTCTCCACCAAATATTGACATCACCCTGGTCCACACAGATGGCTTCAGGATCAGCAAGGTCCACTCACACACACTCTTATTAGTAAGAGAAATAGGGAAAAGGAGAGGCTGGTGAGAGAAGACACATCCTTTCCAACGCAGCTAAGCCCAAATTTATTCTGCTCAACTTAAAAATGCTAAGTAATCATCTTACTCAACCCACGGCAACTACAGAAGTTGCTGGGCACTGGTGCTAATCACGCATTTTTCTTCGTGCTGGCAAGCCAGGCAACAGTAGCATGCACCCACCACATGTAAAGCCACCAGTCTGTGTATCAAGGAATCTCTTAAAACCAACATGGAAATGGCCACTGAGATGCGACTTTGTTTACAACAATAAACACTATTTTCTAGTGCTCCTAAAGATGCTGCCTGTATCACTTCCAAACATTTACTTTTTGCAGTCAAAATGAAGACAAATATTTCAAGAGTTGACAATCTCTTCCCCTTACTGTTGGAGAGATTAATAACAGATCCAGTCCCCACCTTTCTGCACACAACTGCATGAATAGTTTTGTAAAAGGCTGCAACTTACTGCCTGACTAACCGTCACTCAAAATACAATATGGCTATCAAGTGTTTCACACCCCTCTGCAGGCACTAGTGCTCATATCAGGGACAAATCTTGCCAATTCTTCCTGCAAAATGTCACAGAGACACAAATCTTCCTCAGTGCCAAAACGCTTTGTGAAAGACTCTCACTCTTTTCTTTCCTCATTACTGCAATATTCTTTTACTCCGCAGTGATGAATCCCATCAGAATATTTCACAGAAATCATTTTTATAACTACTGTGTTGGCTCGGTCACTTCTATCTTTGCACTTCTCAACTAATTCCCTTTTCTCTGCTGTTTCACACTTTAAAGCCCTCTACAATGGATCTCCATCTTCCCTGTCATCTTTGCATGAACAGTCCAGATGTTGAATCACACCTCTGATTAATCTACTGCCTATTTCTCAAGCCATAAAACAAGAAAATAGGCCCAATAAGCTTTATTCCTTTTTTAAGCTTCATCAACTCTATTCTACTCCTGAATTTTAATCTCTACTAGAAGGAGGATAGGGTTAAGGCAGTACATCTTCTTAAGGTATGTTTATACTCTGAAGGAAGCTTTGGCAGCAATGCAGAGTCCATGTTTGAGAGCTCTCCGTGGCTCTTTGTATCTAAACATACCAGTACAAAAACGGAAAAATTATTTTTCTGCAGACTGCAAATACAACAATACTGGTTTTCCTGCAACAACTCTAAAATTCATGCTTATTCAATGCTTAAATGAGTACTAGTCAAAAAAGAATACTACTCCTTTTTATATTATCTGTATGGTTAAATACTCTACTGGCACATTTTAATAAATGGAAAAGGAAATTCATCCAAAACGAGGAACAGAACCCGAGCTTTCTAATGTTGCATATTTTCTTGACAGAGATAAGCCCTTATTCATACATGTACCAAGGCAGTAACTACATGTACTTTCTGCAGGAGGTGGAAGTTAAGAATAAAACAGCTTGCATGGTGTTTAAGAATAAAATAGCTAATAAAAATTAGCTGTCAATGCAGTTAATAGACTTGACACACAGAGATTTCGTTGAATGATATATTTTACACAAGGTTTAACTGTTGAGTTCTACAGGGCTATTTTTACATAGGCACTCTTTTGACTAAGATTACTTTCTTGATGAAATTGAGAATTGAGGCCTATATAGGCAAAGCTCTATTCTCATTACAATTAA
Organism: Regulus satrapa; assembly: GCA_013396955.1. Classification (NCBI taxonomy): domain Eukaryota; kingdom Metazoa; phylum Chordata; class Aves; order Passeriformes; family Regulidae; genus Regulus; species Regulus satrapa. The sequence continues at coordinate 1,421,376 of VWZN01017017.1, forward strand.
ACCACGACAGGACCACCACGGTAGAAGTTTTCAAATTCAAACGAAAACTAAAGATATTTCAGATACTACAAAGACAAAGCATTTTCATAATATTTTATTGATTCAACTGACAAGTGAAAAAGGCTTTTACACATAAGGAAAAAGTATCTATTTCAGACCCATTCCGACATAAGTACTGCTGAAATCTGGGTTGGGGACTGTGTACTTCTCCATATCCACCCTGGCAACAAAACCCAGCTCCAGGGCAGCTGCTTAAAAAAACCTGTTTAAAAGTCAGCATTTAAAATGTGCTTATAAGGCTGAGATGCCACACAAGAATGGCAATCCAGAAGTAAAGCAATTTTCTATGATGTTTATGAATAAAGCATTCAGAGGAGAAAGTTTTAACCTGGCCGTATGTGGGAGCATATGTGGTTGTTTTAATGCTGAATATTGCCTTTTTTTTTTCTCCTATCTGAAGAAAAGAATAATTAGGGGGGGAAAAAAAGTAAGATGAACTATTAATTAAAACTGTGACAGAGATGCCAACCATAGTGAAAAAGTTAAAGCACCAAGAATCGAATAAAACTGAAAATCTGTACCACTCATTTTCCAGTGCAGTTAACTACATTCAGTCCCAGCTCTAATGGGAAAGGGGGGGG
>VWZN01017017.1:1445370-1466045 GCA_013396955.1 Regulus satrapa
GGTGTCAGCTCGGGACACGCTGCGGGCTGGGCTGCGCCGTGCTCGGTGTCTCCAAGGTGCCCCGAGGTCGCGCCTCCTGCGCCGGGGCTGCCCCGCGGGACCCGGGCCGGTGGCCCGGCGCGCCTGGGAATAAGCTTTCTGTGCGATGGATGCGTACTTTTAAATCACGCCGAGATTCCCAGGAGCAGCGGCCTTTCCTCTCGCCCAGGACTGGTGCCGGGGCTCGCCAGCGCCTGCTGCCCCAGCCCCGGCGGACTCTGCCGCCAGGCCCGCCGGCGGCTCCTGGAAACCCGGTGTTGGTGCAAAATCCCCAAGTTCCAATTCTCGATTAATTTCAAGTGTTTTTTTTTTTTTTTTTTTTTTTCCTTTAAATAAAAAAAAAAAAAAACAAAAAAACAAAAAACAAAAAACAAACAAAAAACCGTGTTTCGGAAGTTGAAGGTCCGCCTTCATCAAAAGCCCAGCAGTTCCTTAATGATGGATTAAGGTGTTGGAGCAAGCGGAGAGGAGGGTCTCAAAGTTGATAAGGGGACTACAGCATCTTCCCTACGAAAACAGGCTGGGAAAGTTTGGAGCTGTTCAGCCTGTAAAATAAAAGATTCTATGGAGGCAACATATCATTGAAAGGCGGGTTGGATACAGCCTTTGAGCATCCTGATCTAGTGGGAGTTGTCCTTTCCCAGGACAGCCGGAGTTGTAACTAGGATCCTTTAACCTAGTTGTAACTAGGATCTTGAAGGTTTCTTCCAAGCCTTAACATTCTATGATTATATAATTACGTCTCCTCTAGGGACAAGGAGGAAGGAGTGTCATTAATGATCTCCCTTGGTGTGAGGTATCACCGTACTCAGTGTGTGTTTGTGCTTTTCTGTTGGACTCACCAGGAACTACGAGCTGATGTACTTTTATCCTAATGACTACACTTGGGTGATGCTTTAGGGGCTTTACACTGTCTTCTACATGCAGTTTTGAAGTTCAGTTCCCTTCTGTAGCGTGTTATATCTGCCCCGTAGGGATGAAAATTTTTGTGCAAGATTCTTGAGTGGCAGTGCTCAAAGTCAGAAGAGCAGGACACAACTTGCCAAAACCTCACTCCCTAGTACCTATCCTTCAGTCTTCAACATGAGACCATCCTTCTCCACTTACCTAGATAAGTGACCATCTTGACCTCCCTTTACCTTAGAAATAAAATGCAAATAATGCTTAAGATGCTAAATGGAAAAAAAGATGTCATCATTTCTTCGTTTCCCTTCTTCATGTCTATTGCTAATTATTTCAGGACTATTTTCCTAATCTTGTTTAATAAAAATTGGGGTACAAAAGGGCCTGTGCTTGCCATCATCCAATATCAAAGCTTTTATGATAATACACCTTGTGACCAGGTTAGTCTTTTGAAGCCTTTTCTTTAGGTCTCTTATAGGAAAATACAGATTACATCTTAAGAGAAGTCTCAAGTGAGGTTTTTTCATTCCTTGAAATTGGAAATATGCACATTTCTCATAGGACTGTTTCACTTCCTGCCCTCACTTATTTTTATTAAGGTATTTATGTAGCATGAAGGTCTAGGACATCCTTGGAAGAAATTGCTTTTGTCCTGGTTTTTCTTTAGTTAGTAACAATGAGTCTGTGCTTCTCCAGGAGACATTTTCGAAAGCCAAAAGAGACAAAGATAGTCATTCATGTATTTCTGAGTCAACAACTGAACAAAAGGTTTTCCTAGAAAACCTACCTGGCTTTTCTCAAATGACATAAGGTAGCAAACTCAACTACTCCCCAGCCCTTTACTTTGGAGTTTACTTCCTGAGTGGTCTTAAAGGTCTCGGTATTGCTATGTTTGCTACTGGCTTTTGTGCCATGTGTTGAACAAGAGCTTACTGTCAGTGCAAACTAATGAATTTTCTTCTCGAGGCTGGGTGGCAGAAACCTTTCCCATAGATCCGTGGCTCTATTTACATTTGCGTTCTGTTACACAGAGCATTGTATTGTGCACATGCTGGGTATCGTGTATCCGCTGTGGGTCTTGCCTTTCAGTTCTAGCTTGTGTACATTTTGGAGACTGACCTTTTAAATACCAAAGCTGGACTGGTTTGCAAAATTAATTAAATGCTGGTACAATAGCACTTAGTATCATAGGTTAACTGCTACTGATGTCAATGTTTGCAATTACATTTGTTCACTTCTTTTTTTCTTTTTTGTTTCCCTAGTTTCATTGTGACTTTCATCACGGTCACTTCCAACTATAACTCTGAAGATGTTTGAGAAGTGACGACTGTTACCATGATAGAGATTCCTTGTTCCTTTTTTTTCGTTGTTTCCTTTTCATTCATTTCTTCACTGTAAATAATTCTTTAACAGGAATTATGCACATTTGTAAAGGAGCCCCTAAACTGGATTTGTGTGTTCTACAACTAGTTTTAAGTCACTGTCCAGTATCAACCTTTTCAATAACCTCAGTGGTCTGAGTATAATACTATTGTGCAAAAAGTTTTGGGGATTTTTTTTTTGGTTTTTTGGGTTTGTTGGGGATTTTTTTGCGTAGGAAGGGGGATTTCTTGTTTGCATCGTTTGTTTGGAGTCGGGGTTTTTCTTGGGGGGGAGGATATTGTGGATTATTTCTTTGCATGAGCATAACACATTTTATACATTGTTTATTTGGACCTTTGCTTACTGAGCATCATAGGTGCAGTTATCTCTGAGCAAGAGGTGAAGCATGATCACTTTCTAGCATATAATATGGACAGCACACAATTCAGTGAAAAGTGAGAGGAAACTTCATTCGAAAGCAACCTTGGTGATACCTCTCCAGCTACTAAAGTTTTCATAACATTTGCTCAGTTCACATCTCAATGAAGATAAAATCCCTTTAAAGTTCTAGGAAAAGAACATTCATCATAGTTTACTTACCTATGACTGCACTTTTTTTTTTTTTCCAATTATCTCTAATTTTAATTAGGGACTATTGCTTTTTGTGCTTTTGGACTTGGAAGGCAGATATATGTGCAGATTGGTTTGTGCTGTCCTCAGAATTCTGGGGCAAGAGTTTTAGTAAGCTAATGTGGAAGGTCCTGCTATGGGTACTGGCCAAAACAGGTCAAAACAAATAAAAAATAATCTCTAGTTCATAAGGAAAATTGCTTAATTTTAAAAGTGTTTTGGTTGTTATTTCTTTGTATTGGTCAAACAGATAAAATAGGCACAAGTGGTATGGGGAAGGCAGAAAGAACGTGGGGTGAATTCTTGAGCCACACTTCATCAGTCGACAAACAAAGGGTGTGATGCCGGACAAGTTCGGCCATAAAAGAGCCTTGTCTTGGGGGCAGGCTGTGATTGTTTGTGGACAGATGGCTGGTTACTAGTTCATAAAGATAAGTTCTGGATACCTTTTCTTTAACTGTCTTGTATTTGCCTGAAATATGCCTCAGAAAAGACAAGATAAATTCTCCAGCGTTGAGCAGGTTTCCTACAATTGAAAGTTATGCAGGTTTGAATTCTGAGACCTTATATCTTGTATGGATAACACCAGAATTTTTTTACATTGAGAAGGATGAGAGTGAGAGAGGGTTGGTAGCTTTGTGCTGCTAGATACAGAACTTGCTTCTAGCCCTAGAATATAGTTGGCCATCTGCAGAGATGTGTGAGGGGTTTTTTTGAGGTTTGAATCACACCTCGGAAGCTTGGTGGTATAAGTAAAAAGGCTTTAAAAGTTTGTCAAATCAATACGCATTCCTACAGAGTAGCTTTTTGTGCAACAAGCAATGACAACATTTTTGTACAGCATGTTTTGTTTCATGTTTGAGAAGATAAAACTTTACCACAGGCAGACAGCTCTTCCTTCTAGCAACTAAGAAGGATGTGGAGGCCATCACACAGAGAGGCCTCTCCCTAGAGATCCTTTGCCAACTGTCTTGAGTTAATGCCTAGACCTGACATTCAGGTTTCCACATTTCCTAATTTGGGTTCCCCTCCGCTTTCTGTCCTGCTTTACATCCTATCTGTTCTGTATTTATACCTACCTTATTGTTTTGCTTTGGTCTTTAAAACTTCATAACACATTACAGTAATATTGGAGTAGAATATTAAAACCAGCATTGCAATACTTATTTAAGAAAAAACCAGCTACTGCTGTGAATGAATCCCTTGGGGAAGAGGGAAGTGGAACTTCCCTTTATTTTTTTTCCCATGGGGAAATAGAGATACGAATAGCCAGTTACTGGTAATCAGTTTAGCCACTTCCCCCCAACCTTTTTAACATGTTAAATATATAGCATAAATGTACACGTTTGTTAAATATTTACGTAATATAAACACAATGACCATGCAACACAGAAAGCTGGTGAACATACAAGGTGCTGCCTCTGCATCTGGGTCCAAGGGTTTCCCAACAGGCAACTTCTAGCATGCACTTAAGCTCTACACATGTAGTGGATTCTGTATCACATGTACAGAGGGTGGATTCATGCACCACAGATTTCTGCACATGATTTAAAGTCCTCTGGGTAATTGAGACGTGGTGCTTGGAATCTCCAGGATCCTTGAAGCAGCTATACATGCACATGCAGGCAGACACTACACAGATGGTTGGAGTGAAAGGATATTAATGTGGCTAAGTTAAGCACTCAAAAGTTACAAAATGCCAGAATTGCAAAAATGCTTATGCAGTATTAATTCCATCTATATATTGCTTTGTAATTTTTATTTAGATTACATACCTTTCCCCCACGTCCATAGGATGATTTGGTTTTATTTGGTGCATTAAGTGAATCTGCTCTGGGGATGAATTAGAGTACATGCTGAGGGAGAGAGAGTGTTGTCTGTTGAACTCTTACCCTCCTGTGTTCCTGTGAGTGTAAGAAGGGAAGACATAATCTCATTGTTAAGGCAGCTGAATGTTGCTTTGGAGAAGTTGATCGTCTGCCAAAGAGTGTGATGCTGGGTAAGCCATTTACATCAGTCTTTTAATAGTGGCCAGGTCAGCTCTACTAATTTGTACATAAATAGCTACAGTTGTCTGGTGGGTGATGAGTTGTGACTTGTGACTATCATAGCTCTTTGATACAAATCTCCTAATGTGCAGGATACTTTGTTCTCCCACTTGAAAACGTAGAAGAGGAGATAAATACGTCCGTGGTTGTTAAAGTGTTCCTGTTGTAGCTCTTGCATCGTTCCTCATTTTATGGGTTCTCTTAGGACTACACATGTGCATCTGCACCAAAGGCTGCTGGAAGCTGTATCCTTTGAACACAGAATGTGCAGTGCTTAATACCAGCAAGACGTGGATTTTAGGTATTTTTAGACTCTTCAGATCTTAATTTCTGACTGCATCAGTTTACAGACTGTAAAATGGAATTCATAAATTCCTGTAGCGCACAGAACTGATGGAAACATATTACTTGTGGATTGTCATGGTGTTCTCAGTGCAAGCACCACAGAAAAATCACCGGAGACCTCTTTGTTTTGTTCTTTGTCTGCTTTTTCTCTATTGACTTTAGTACTTTAGTACTTTGTCAGCTTTTCTTTTCTTTGAATTTTATTTCACCGCTTTTTACAGCTAGCAATGTAAGGTTGCTTGTCTTTGCCACATTGTTCAACATTTACTGGAGTTTGCTCAGTTGCCCATCTGTTGACATGTAGGATTGTGGGACAGTAACCCCCGAGGCACAGAAGCTTGAACAAAATCCTCAGAAGTACACAAGCTTGAACAAAATTTGTCAAATTGATAGGAACTTCTGATTTTGTTTCAGTGCAAGTTGCTGCATAAACTCTAATCTTGCATGAATGTGAACTGTTTTAGTTGAGTTAGTAATTTAAGCCATTTCATTAAACTGAAGAGGCTTTTACCTGGAGATAAGAGCTCTATGAAGAAGAGGAACAGGAGTGTCTTAGTGAAAGAAAAAGGTGGTGGAGAGAAGCACTCCATCCTACTTCCTCCTCTTCTTCTTACTTCTCTGTGCTCATTTGAAAGTCTGTCTTTCTTCCTCCCTTCTCTCCCTCAGCCTTATGAAGAGGGTGATGCTTACTTTGAGCTGTGGGGAAGATCAGGCTTGTGGGACTAATACTCTCAAAGTTGGGATCAGAGGACAATGTTGATAGGCAAAGGGAGATCCTCTCTGTGGTGAAAAGACACATGGGACAGTGCTGGAGCAGGGAAGGAAAAGATAACTACCTTGCCAGTATTTCATTGGTGAAAAGTGACATGGGAATGGGAAAAGAATTGGGACGAGAAAGTGGAGGGTGGGACTGGAGTGAGTGCAGAAGCAGGTAGATTGGGAGAAGGGAGAAGGACTGGGGAGCAGGGCGGGGAGTGGGTAGAAGGAAAGGGGCAAAGGCTGATTTGGCTGTAGCAGCTGAATCTGGTGATTTTGTTGGGAAGAAGGGAAGAGGCAGCACAGGTTTTGGTGCTCCAGGGTGGACTGGAGGCTCTAGAGACTCTCAGTTCAGCCAGTACCATTCCATAAGTCTGTTATTTGCATGTCTGCTTTTCCTGTCTGCACATCGGCTGTCTGGGCAGAGCCTGTCTTCCAGGGCTTAATTTGCAAATAGAGAGAGTACATAGGGCTCTGAGATGAGATGTTGCATGCTAAAGCCCATCTTCACAGGCAGTATTGATGCTCCTCTCAAGCACGGGACACAGTCAGTTTTCCTGTTGGGAAAAACACCCAGCTCAGTTGCCCAAAGCTGATTCCAGACGATGAATAGCATGGAAAAGTGGTGAATCAGGCCTTGAGTTTGGCTCGAGTGGTGGCAGGGTCTGTGCTGCTGGCGTCCAATTTACTAGCCAAAAATTAGCCATCACTGTGCCTTGTAACTGACTGAAAATTTCAGATGTTTGAAACATCATTTGTATTATAATCAAGTAGAATTAACTTTGAGCATGGTGGAAGCTACGTTTTTAATGAAAAGTCACATTTATAACTAATTGAGTAACACACATAATGATGGTGCCTACTGAAAAGGCAGAAGCAGCAAGTTGTTATATTCATAAGGAAGGTTATCAGACCATTCAGTGTTTCATCATAGTATAGAAAAGGCCAGATCCTACAAAGTGCTGGGTGCTCTCGCTTTGGATTTTTGAACATTGTTTGAAGTACCCCCACAATGCACGGAGTCAACACCATGAAATCATTAAGCAGAGTATAGAAAATGAAGTATGAGAACAGCTTGCTTGTTCTTAGGAATAGCTTTTATTGACCAAAACCAGGGGTATATTTGCTTCCTGTTTGTGATAGACAGTTGAAGTAATAACTCTGGTAGTAGTCTCCATTTTTATTGAATTTGTAATATGTGCTGGCTTTGGATGTGCAGTTTCGGTCTTCTGCTGATGTGAGATGGAATTTGTGCTCTGTTTGGTTCATGCCATGTCTTCTGTCAGTTCAGTAGCTGTATAAGCAAGGTTGATGGTGTATAGTAACTTGGTGTGAGAGGCTAAGATAAAATCCCAGCTGTTTCTTAAGATATCACCTGCTGTTATCAAGAGGCTCAGGTTAGCAATTTTAAGTGTTACAAGGACCTATGTTTTTGAACTGCTTTCCTGAACAGAAGGTAGAAATGTACATGCCTGGCTATTTTAGGAACTATTATTTCTTGAGTGTGTTTATACTTTATAAAATGTGGTCTCAGGGAATATGGGTAATAAAGATGAATTATCATCCTAGAATGTTTGCACATTAAGGATATTATGTACAAGTGAGTCATAGTAAAGGCTGACTTAGGTTTAAAGCACCAGCAACAACAACAACAATAGAGAATGGATAGCCCAATCAAGTTGGTCACCACGTCACTGTAATTCTTAAGGGATTCTGGTACAGCTGAAGACTTGCCTTCTTCACTGACATAGATGCAACACACCAGCAGCCAGCCAACTTCCACGATCCCTCCTGCTGACCAGTCCATGAAGAAATAGCTATCTGCCAAACAAGCTGTTTGTTTTATTTCAAAGTCCCAGTGGGCCCAGCCCTTCCTGCCTAGCAGCTGCAGCAGACTCCGTTCCTGCTCAGTGCCTGGCCTGGGAAGAGATTGCTCATTGGCCCAGGAGAGTGGTTCTCCATAATTGGCTTGTGAGGAATGCTGTGTGAGAGGATTTGGCCTTTCTTTTCAATTGTTTGTTTTATTAAAGTTTGTTTGTTGAAGTGGATATCTGGTCACAATAGGAACATGTTTTTTGAAGTCTGTGTATTGCCAAGAGAACAGGATAGACCACTATCAGGTTGTTGCTTCCCCAGGAACAGAAGTACACAAGCAGCTCTGCAGATCCATGTGGGCAGCATCCTGGCACCTTCTTTCTTTCTTCTTCCAGTTGAACTCTGAGGGATCTGCTGTAGTCATCACTCCCTGCATCTCTACAGGGGGATAGGGGTGTGCGAGTGGCTCCACCTGTGGCATTTCTGATAAATAGAAGTTACATCTGTATGGCAGATTGAAGGGCTACCACAGCTGGCTTTGAGCAAGCCAATCCAAGTGCCTCTGACAGTCTAGCTGATGAAGTAGAGGAGTCACAATATGTTCATTTATATCACTAAAAACTGTGATTGTTTACCCTTGGAAAGTAAATTAATCTGTGATGCAGAAAGGCAAGTCTGCCTCTGGTACCCAAGACAGTTTAGCCAGCTTTGCACCATGCGTGTACCCAGTCAGTTGGGTTCATTAATTAAAAGTTCTGAAACTGCCAGTAAATTAAAAGTATGTTTATTATATTAAGTTCCTGTACCATCCTCTATCAATTGACATGAGAATATGACACCTGCAGCTGTCACAAAAAGTAAACAGCCCTAGTAGCCCTTTCTAGTAAATGTGTGCCTTACATATGGTTACATAAACTGTAATATGTCAACTTGCCTATCTGGGATATGAGATGGCTCATCTTGTGAACCCAGGAAGATTAATTTTAAGCCCAAGATAATCTTGTTCAGAATTTATGGCTTTTGGAACTGGAGTATCTCATCACTATATGATTATATGTTTGTATGTTGTAGTTTCTCTGCATGGAACATAACACAAATAATCTCAGGCTTTCTTCGTCGACCATTCAGGATGAGGGAATTGTCTGGATGAGAGAAAGGCGTGGGAACACTGTTATGGACCAGTGAGTCAATGACTGGAATTCCCTCTATAAACCAGTAATCTCTCTGGTGAATTAACATGCTCAGAGCTGCAGTGGTTTGGGTTTGTTGACACACTTCTCAGTTAGACTGGTGTTATTCAGTTTTCTGGCTAGGACTGACTTTGGACAGCCGAGTGAAACAAATGTTCCTAGGGAGAAGCATGAACTGAGGCCTTGAGGTTAAAGCAAAATATCTTTTGCTGGCCTTGGAAGAGAATAGCGAGAGTGGTGATTTTTAAATCCTCCCTGTGAGATCAGTGTTAAAAGCCTTGAGCAATGTGGATAGGTCTGTGTCTAAAGTGTGTGTAGGTGCTGAGTCCTCATCACAGCAGGGATTTCTGCCTGGCTTAGACTTGGCTCAGTCTTTAAATGGACACCCTCTGAACCGCTTTCTTCTGTAGCTGTCTGTACTCTGCTCTTGTTGGACACCCAGACTCGGCACCCGACTGTGATCTGGTAGCTCAGCTGGAGAGACTGAAATTTTATGAGGGGAAGGTTTAGGATGGACTTCTTTACTGAAGAGAATTTGTCAGTGTCCTGAGTGCCGCAGGCTGCTGTGCTGCAGAAGCCTTCCTGCAGAGCTCTCACACTGACAATTCTCAGACCACAAGTGGAGGTCCCCACCAGCAGCCAAGGGCTTCCCAGTGCCCGGGTGTTTCCTCCTCAACCACTTATGCTGTCTGTGGGGAGAGAATTTCTCACCTCTTCTTCTGTGGCAGACCCTTTTTGGGACAGTAAGGATTTGTAAGATAAACAGGATGGGTTGCTAAGGGATTCGGAGTTGGCTGATTGTCACCACATCTACTGACCCAGAATGGCTGTGGCTGAAGCCTGCTGGATGTCACCACCTGCTCTTTGCCACCCATTCTTTTCTGGCTTGCCTTCTCCTATCTCGCTTCCAGTCTGCCTGCTACAAAAGCAAAAAAGCTAGATGAAGAGACCTGCACTACTGGTTATTTGATGTAGATTTTGCTAAAATGGACTGACACATACATACAGTTCTGGCTGGTGGTAGCTGTGCATGAATAAACATAATTACCCGTGGCTGTGATGTGGTATCTAGCTACTGTAGATGCAAAGCATGAATTTAATAACTGTGAATGGTGAAATGGTTATAAATGCACGACTGTGCAGTGTAGACAGGGCCTGATATATCACTCATTTGTACATTTGTAATTAATTGTAGGAACAAGATTGTTCTTTGCATGTGTTCTTTCTTTGCTGCCAAGCACGACAGAGTGCTATAATGATCTTATACCTTAAGCTTGTAATAAAATACTGTTGGTTACCTAGCAAAGAAATTTCTTAATTAAGTTTGCTACACAAAATCCCATCATGCTTTTTAAGTCTTCTTTTTTTTTTTTTTTTTTTTGCTAGAAGTCCTTAATGACTTTTACCTCTGAGTATAATCAACAACAAAATTTTTTATATTTAAGAAACATTTTCTGCATATTTTTTCCATCTGGATATAATGGAGCATAATTTAAGACTATGGGCAGAAGAGGGGGTAAATGATGCATGTAATGATTGTTTTAACATTTACAAGAAAATAATTTATTTAAATTGGATTAAGCCTTAATATTATCACACTTTTCTACCTGATTTAACATGGGGGGGAGGGTGGGGAAAGGGAAGAAAACGATTTCATGGTGAAGTGTTTTAAGTATTTAGTATTTTCTTTGCTTTTTGATCATCCAGGCATCCTGCCCCACAGCCATGTAAATTTTCTTACATATAAATGTTCATTGCCATCTTTTACATTCCTCTGCTGACAATGAAGAGGTCATGCTAAATCAAACTGATGGACAAACTGGACATCATCTTCACCCTGAATGCCCAGATTAATTCTACCAGAACTGAGGTGGGGTAACAGCAAAGAATAATTTGCTTTTATGTATTACTGCTTTTAAGAACTCTATTCATCATATTGCTAACTCTGGTATATATATTCAGAGTGAGACAAAGAAATAAGTACCTGCCTAGGTAGGCTGTGAAACCATAGGAGTCTGTGGCTTTTTTCTGTCTCCAGCAGTTTTCCTACCAGCCTAATTATTTCTGCTGAGAATGAATCTCCAAGTCCAAGTCCAAGTCCAAACTTTATCATCTTTGTCTAATTCTTTTCCACGCTCCAGGAGAGAGGAGTCAAGTGGGATAAATTCTGTATCTGTATGCTATCCAGCTTTGAGTCTACTGATTGAAGTGTTTTGTTTATAATAGATGCTGTTTTGATGAAGGAAAAAAATCTCCTACAGTCAAAGGAGCTCCATTAGTGGCAAAACCAGCAAAGTCTGGTTTTCTGTAGGTTGGTGCCTCATGGTTTCATAGTGAATTACAATTGTCTCTTTTTTCCTAGAGAGGGGTCATTTATTAGGTCTCTCTCCCATGTGGATTCTTTAATGTTTCATAAGGTTTAAATTTATGTTACAGCTTTTTTTTTTTTTTTTTTATTCCAGTATGAGATTTTTAGAATCGCTTTCTTCCCCTAACTATTTATTTTTTATGAATAATGTGGAAATCTGAGTGTTCTGTGTATCACATTTTGATAAAAGAGAAAAAAACCCCCCTGGAAACTCAGTATGTGACTTTCCAAACTTCAGTGACATAGCAAGCCAAGGAATAATGGTAGTATCTTGCTAAGTACGTTTCCCAATTTCGGTCTGTATTTAAGTAGATGTCTTCTGGGAGATGTAAGTTTGGCTTTCCAGTTAGTCCTTCTCATCCAGTATAGTTACTGTCATCAGTGGAAGACGTTAGGGCTTTATGAAGCATCAAGTAATTATTATGCAAATTCCTATTAAAATGACAGATTTTCTTCCTGTCCCATTTTCATTAGAGTCAAATGTAAGTTCCTCATCACCTTCAAGAGGAATTTGATTTCTTTTACAGCTAAAAGAATTCAGAGGTTGGGGCAGCTTTATTGTCACCAGTGTACTATTAATCACTTACATATAAACCAGAAAAGATTTCTTCCCAGTTGCAGTACACAAAGTTGGTGTAATGTGCTCTTTGAAATCTCATATTTGTAAATTGAACAATTTTTGTATTGTGGTGGTATAAAACACGTGGAATTCCATCATAGGTGTGGTGGGGTTTTTTTTTTGTTTTGTTTTTTTTTTTTTTTTTTTTTTTTTTACTGTAAGAGATTCACTTTTAAAAGTACAATTCAGATAAATGGAAGGTTAAATTCTATTGATGCACACATTCTTTGTATGTGCATAAGCCTCTGTTTACTTGGGAAGTATAATATCAGTAGAGTTCTTCTCACTTTAAAGTTTATTAATTTCTTTCTTCTGCTTTCTTTGAGGTGTCAGTACTAAGAAAGATGAATCGTTTATTAGTGGGAGGCCTGACACATGATGAAATCACTATCTGACACTTCAATGACTTCCAATGTTGTTCTGTGAACATTCAGCAAAGTGCAGATGATGTGATGTTGCAGTTCTGTGGGTAGTGTTTTCTCCTTTTTTCCCCGCAAATGGGTGAAATGCTTTATCATCACATAGTGTGTGAGATCTTCCCCATTTGGGATGAATAGCCTTTCCTTATTGTTCAGAGTGATTCATAATTTGATGTAGGAAAAAAATAGAACACATCTGCAACTGGCAGAGAAGATCTTTACATTTCTACTGAGAATCAGTGAAAAAGCAGAACTCGATCCATGGGGGGTTTTTCGCGGGGAGGGATGTGGGGGAGGGCACAGATAACATTCTTGGCAGAGTGTTGCTACAGTTTGTTGCTCCTCTTAAGACAGAGCATGCAAATCTCCATTGTGTTACAAATGAACTGCACCTAAGGGACAGTTCTCTGCTGGCCGTAGGATTATCTCCGGAATGGGGCAGTAATCTCAACCCAAAGATATTTAGGGTGTAAATTGGCATCCGACAATCCAGCAATTGGCAATAAACAAGTGGGTATTTGTCAGTAAACTGAACAGTTTTACATACTTAATAAGTAAGTAAATTTTAATTCTTGTATCCTCAAACCAGCAAATCGTTCTGCAACCACTTAGGTTAGAATTTTTGCCTTACTGAACTTACTTTCTTTCCCTTCCCTGTATGCTTTCTATTCACTTCCCTCCCCATCCCCCCCAGAAAGTGTTGCAGTAGTTTCAGACTATTAAGATATTTTCCTGCATCATGCAATTTGGATTCTGAGCGATATTACTCCTGCTCCTTTCCCAAGCTACATCACTCACCCGTTCAGATCCCTGCCGTAAGTAAAATGTCATGGGAAGTTGCTTCCAGTACCGTCTGGCTTCAGGGTTTTCTTCTAACTTAACTCGCTCCTCCCTTTGTTTCCTCAGAAGCTCATGGTCTTTCCCCAGTCCATCCTCTCATTTCTGGAAGTTAGGGTTTTTTTTTCTCTCTCTCTCGATGATTTTGTGTAGTCCTCATCTCTCTGCTGTTTGAGCATCTTCAGCTCCTAATGTTTATCACCACGATACATTACAGAATGTACTCTTCACAGATACGTGTGGGTACAGCAAAACTAAATATTCATCAAACTAAGGTGGTGAAGGAAGACCATGAAAGAGCTGGCAATTAAACTCACCTTTCAAGTAAAGACACAATATATCTTGTGGGATATTCTCCCTCTCTAGTGGCTAATTTTTGTATCCTTCATTTTCCCCTCCAGGGTTTTGGCTCTAAACTGTTCTACAGCTACTACTGTAAAGAAGCAGGTGACCTTTGGAGATAGTGAAACTGTCTTAATTATGTATTTGTTGCTTGCTATTGCATGTTCCTCACCAGTATGCACGCATCAGATATAATTATGTGTGCAAAAAGTCAGGAGTTTAAACCACTTTGCTTACTGCCTTACTACTCAGGATCTGATTTTTAAAAAATGTAAACTTCATAAAGGGAAGAAATTTTATCAATTTCCAATCCAGAGAGACTTTGGTGTGTCTCTACCATCTTTCCTTGGCACCTCTAGATTCAAATCATCTGTCACATTAGGCGTGAATCCTGGTGATTCCTCACAGCTGCCCGAATTGCCCTGGCTGGAGGGATCTTGGGCGGTTGGCTTTGACCCAGACATGAGCCGCTCCTCCCTTAACACAGAGGGCTGCTCATCATTGCCTGTTCTGCCACAGGAATGCAGGAACTCCCTGTGGGCTTCAGGGATCACACAAAACCCTATGCGCAGGTGTGTCTGAGGAAAAGGCTGCTGATAGCAAGGGGAGGCTGCCCACCCTTTCTCATCTGGTGAGGAAGCTCTGTTTAGGACCGCTCACAGACTTGGGCCTGGCAGAAAGAACTAGATCATGGCAAGCAGTTTAAATAGCAGGCATTGGGTAGGTCCTCCTGGAGAGCGGTTCCAAGATGGTCTAAGCTGATCCAAACCAGAGCAGTTGCTGCCTGGCTTTGAATTATCTATATCCCCACCCCATGTGTTGCACCAGCGCTGGTGCTTGTTTGACTCCACAGGGAGCTGAAGTAACAGGGCAGTGTTAGGATTATTTTGAAGTTAGTTCTGTCTTCTCTGAACCTGTTCAGTGTGAGACCAGACAAGCATCCTTGCTGGCACAGGAAAGGGCAGCAGCTGGGGAAGGAGGGACTGTGGCAGCCGCAGCTTACATCGGATTAGACTGTCATGGAACCACGGCTACATTTGGAGAAGGCACATGAGCATCTCTGGGTGATTTGAGGGAACAATACCCCCAGGCAGGAGGAGGGGCATTGCGATAGTAATCTCTCCCAGTAGGACAGCGGATCCAGAGAGAATATTTGTCTACAGTATAAAATAAATTATAGAAGAACTCTCCAGACACAGTGAAAAGACCTGGAAGTGATCTGTAAATCAAGTCAATTCAACATAGGCTTAAAATATATTTGCTTGCCCCATCTCTATCCCTGGCAGCCCGCCCTATCTCCTCTTTTTGCAAGGCATGAGCTATCCTCCTGTCCAGGCCCTCTTAGGTCATGGTTATGACGGGCACCCTGCCAAACGAGGCTGATCTTATAAGCTGCTACTGCCCTGGTTGTTGCTGGGACTGTTAGCATGATTTTTAATTCACTTCTGTGCTGCCCTCATTTTTTTCTGCAGCCTGAGCTTGGAGTGGGAGTGTGCTTAGTTAGCTGTGAACTACACTCTGCAAATTCATGGTCTATTAGCACCTTTTCAAAGCTCTGCTTTCTGTTCTCTGAAGAATTAGAACACAGCTATTAAAAAAAAAAAAAAAACCAAAAACAAAAAAAACCAAACCAAAACAAACCCAAAAAAACCAACCCAAACCAAACCGAAACCAACCAAAAAACCCCAAAAACCCAACCAACCAATCAAAGAAACAAACAAACACCCAGTCAAGGCTATTGCACAGTGTTATTGTTTAAGGCTTTGTTTTTAAAATTATTGCTAATACAGTTTTATTTGTGGGCTTCCTTGCTTTCTCCATAATGTATTTAGAGTTGAAAACAACAGCATCGGTAATAAGATGCTGACGAACCTAAGGTAGATGTGACAGCGTAATGTGGATAGTGCACCTAGAATTTGTCAAAGCGGGCAAAATAACCCCACCTTGGGCAATTTTCAGAAGAAATACGCCACAGTACTTGTCAGGTCTGGGTAACTGCGACATATACATCCTACCTTCTGGCATACGAATATCACTTTGTATAAGGCAGTCACACCGTAAAAGAAAAGGGAGAGGCGGGACGAAGACCCTGATCATGAGGAGTCTTACAAGCTGAGATCTCAGAAAAGTACTGAAATAGAAATCAGCCTTCTTTAGGGATAACTACATTTATCTCTGGACTATCCGCATGTTTCATTTGCACTTACATTCTGATAAAATAAACAATGCTGTAATATTTATCAATATATTTTGGAGAATATATCTACTCTCATCACCAGGAGTACAAAATTAGACTACAAATACAATTTTCTCATCAACAGATTACTAAAAACTATAGAATTACTACCATAGTTGGGATACACATTTGGCAGAAATATCTTGCAGTATGAAATACCTAGAGAACTTAAGAATGTAAATCTCCAGTTATCATGCAGTATCATTGTAGGTATAATTTTTAGGTTGGTTTTTTTTTTCCAAAATGCATACAAGGATCTCATAATTTATCTTTCACTGAAACAAGTAACAAAGGAGTGCTAGAGAACAGCTGAATTGTGCTAAGATGTTGACCCATATATGTAGTAGATTTTTTTCTTTGCTAGGATGTGAAAAAGAAAACAAGGACTTTGATAATATACTCTTACAAAAACAGTATGACAGCTTTCACCACAACCTTTATGTGTTTGTAATACCTATTTACACACACATTTGTATGCAGAGATATGAAAATCACATCTTGGGAATCAAAGGGGGCAGATGGAACAAAAAGTATTGAAACTATAGCCAAAGCATGCATTAAAATGTAAACCACAGTTCGTTTAGCTCTGCAGTCTTAGGTGGTCTTCTTTCTTTGCTATTTCACTGGTAGGTTCCACGTACATGGATGTGCTTAGGTCATGAGTGCACCACCTCTGTCATTTTGCACTTGAGGACTCTAGGGTTTTTTACTAGGAAAGGCAGAATCATCTACTGCAGTGTGGGAATAATGTAAGAAACACCTCCTATTTCCCTAGATTTTGCATGTTAATTCTAAGAATATGTTGATTTGACTTGACTGAGGCCTCCTTAGAAGAGGAGCCACCTACATAGCCAACCCTCCTAAGGAGAGATGACTTAAGATAAGGCATTCATTTGTTACCTTAGAGTTGTTAGCACAATGGCAGTGCTTGACTATGAGCACCTTGCCTTTGTCTCCCCCTGAACCTTTGGGACTCCCTTAGCTGGAGGGATAAAAGCCCAGGAAGTCACAAAGAGAATGGAATTTGGAAATGTTTCCTTTCACAACATGAAATCACTGGTGTAATTTCCAATAGTTGCAGTCAATGGAACTTTTCTTTTGAGAAGGCTGTGCATCAATATATGCTGTGATGACCAAGAACGAGGAAAAACTTTGACTTTGCAAAAGGTTTCCAATTTGAGCTGGGGAAATGCAGACTCTGGAATAACTTTATCTATTATTACATTTTGTGACGCAGCAACCTCTAAAAATGGAACCATTTACACACCTGGCATGCCTCATAATTTTAAAACATGAAATGCAGCCTCCAGTTGCCCACCTGGCAAGTTGATGTAAAGCCAGAAGAACCAGTAAGCCTGTCATCTGTAGTCTCTTTCCAAAAGGTTTTGATGGGAAATCATTTAAAAATTTCTGTCATTGCTTCTGCTTGTAGAATCCAGAAACAGGACTGTGAGTTGACAAATCAAATTTTCTTCATTCTCCTTCTTTTCATGGATATACCTGCTTGTGAAAAGTTGTATACCTTTTTCCTTGCTTCTAATAAATTCCCATGGTGTTATGCCAAATTGTATTATGCACAAGCATGTGGAGAATCTTAGCAAGTGAAATTCTTATCACTTTTGTTCACTTCCAAAAGAAGCTCTTTTTTTCCCTTAATAGCTTCTTCAGTTTGTAATCTGAAAATCGTGGTACAGAGGCTTATGTTACAAACAGGAAATCTCCAATGTGTTCTCACCTTCCCACACTGGGTCTCTGCCCTCTTCAGATGGAAATTTCTAACAGGTCTAACAGGTCAATAATCCCTGAAAGAGAACATCCATTAAAATGAGGACTCACTGCCTTGAAATACTGGCTTTTCTCTGTAAAACAAAAGGAGATATGGACCTTTCTAAACAAAGTAACTTTCGTTTGCCAAAGAGGAATACTTCCATCTCTTCCACAGTGTTGAAACAGGCCACTAAAACAAAGAAACATGGTTGATATCCCCAGAAAATATTTATACTGACAGAAAAAGGAAAGTCTCAGTCTTTCAGTTTAGATTCTGCAAACTGTTGTGAATTATAAGTGCACTGTTTATTCCAGAAGGGTACAGAGAAATTCTGCCCTCTGATACTTTATATGTGGGCAAATGTAATTTCTGAGAATACTTTAGAAAGCTGAGGATCAATAGTACATAGCATAAGCACATACATAAGCATAAGGAAGGTCCGCATGATAAATAAGTTTCTTCACTCGCCTAAGTTCAGCAAAATTGTCCAGATGGTCTTAAACAGCAGGCTGTTCTGTGCCACAGAGGAAAGAACAAGGGATTGTGGGTTGTGCCAGCCTAAAAAGAGGGCTAATTCACTGGTGATCCCAGGAGAATATGAATGCTGTCTTCAACAAGTTCTCTGTGTGTGGGTATCTGCATTTTCATTGGCACAGAAGATCATATTGTACTTTGGGTTGGAAGAGGCCTTCCAGGGTCATGTAGTCCAATCCCTGTGCAATAAGCAGCGACATCTTCAACTGGATCACGTTGCTCAGTGCCCCTTCCAGCTTGGATTCCCATGTTTCCAGAGACAGGGCATCCACTACCTTCTCTGGGCAACTTGTCCTAGTTTTTCATTATACTCTATATTAAAAAAAAAACAAACAAAAAACAAAAACAAAAACAAAAAACCAAACAAACAAAAACCAACCAAACAAAAAAAAAACCCCCTNTTTTCATTATACTCTATATTAAAAAAAAAAACAAACAAAAACAAAAACAAAAACAAAAACAAAAACAAAAAACCAAACAAACAAAAACCAACCAAACAAAAAAAAAACCCCCTTCCTTATTTCTAATTGAAATCTTTCCATTTAGAAATATCACCCCAAGCTTTACCTGTCACAACAGGCTGTGCCAAAATTTTTTTTTCCCATTCTTTTCTACATGCCTCCTTTAGGTACTGAAAGACCACAGTAATGTCTCCCTGGAGCCTTTTCTCCTGCCTGAACAATCCCATCTCTCTCAGTCTTTCCTCATAGGAAGTATCCAACCATATCATCATCTTTTTGGCCCTCCTCAGTTTTGCACCCCTTTTTTTGGTGGGGGCAGTGGAATGGATATATTTATTGAAAAAGATGATCTGTGATGAGATCTACTGCTGCTGATCTCTATGTGAGGATGGCAGTTCATTCGTTGAGAACAGTTCTGGAAAATGAGGAGGTGACTGAGAGGATCTAAACAGCAGAGTCTTACACATGGAGCGAAAATAAACTATTGGATGCAAAGCCTAGGCACAAAGCCACTCTTATTGCATTATATTAAGGGGGTTTTCATTTAATATTTTCGATCTAGCTATTGATGGGATCCATACAGAATACTGGCAGGATGTGGAATGTTGATCAACTCGAGGATAAAGTGACAAAAAAAATATAAAATGGGCATGGGTATAAGTGCCATAGTTCAAATAATTGTCAAAGAAATGCCCGTTATCTAAAACGGTCTGCCGTGGTGATTAGCAGCTGTCTGTCCTTTTCTATTTGAAATGTTTTATCAGGACAGATAAGTGTTTGTGGTCACATGATGATTATAGCCATGATTCACCAGCATTGTGTTGGTATTAAGAAAAAGTGCAAAGTAATTTGATGTCTCTTGAGTTACAGTACTTGGGAAAATTTGGATGGTTTTAAAGTTTCTAAAATACTCTTTCTTTTTAATGTGTGACAACTGCATTTCTAACACAAATTACTTCCATAAGGCATCAACATTTGCACAGCCTTAGTGATAGATAAAAAGATTCTTTTAATTCTCAATTCCAATACCTTTAATGCATTTTATTTGGGGAAAAATATCTACTCCAGGACAAAATTAATTTGCCTCAACAACAATAAAATAGTTCAACCCAGTACCTGGCTAACATAAGTCTATTTAGTAATTTACAATCCGTTGAATATTGGGCTGTAAATTTACTAAGAACCAGGAAGTGATTGGCTTGTAAAACCTTAATAAAACAATAAAGCCTGACTTTCTGTTAAGGCAGATCTAAAATTCTGCCCTGCTAAGCTTAGAACATACCTAAATGGTGAAACTAATTGACACAGCTATTATGGGACAAACTATTTTGCAAAACATTGTCTTCTAGGGATGTTTTATTTCAGAAAAGAGATTATCTTTAAATCCTGTAACAGATACTCTGTTTTATGGAGTGAGTGGTGATTCCAAAATAAATACACTTTCAAAGAAACTGTAGAAGTTGGTAATGCCAGTCAGAGAAAAAATTATATTCTGTGAGAAAGCTTAAGCAGAGTCCAAGCTAACTTTCAGTCATATATAATATAAATCAGATTAAAAACAATCCTCAAAGCAATACCAAAACAGACATAGTAAAAAGTTGTCTTTATCTTGCACAATTTTTGCAAGAAAAGCCTTTGTACACTTCCTATTATTGTTTCGTGGAAGTTTCCTATGTGCATCAAAGGAAGAATATCCCTTTAAATGCTTGCTATTGATTTGCGTTCAGAAGTCCAATTGATTGCTTTTGTGGGAGTTCCCTATGTGAATCAATGAGAGTATCAAGTTAATAAATAATTCACATAACAAAACTGCATTAAGATAACGCTAAAGGCTTGCAAAAATCCTGTAAAGGAAAGCTTTCTCACATTCCTTACTAACTGCTGAAATTGAATGGAGCTCCAGAAACATCCGGGGCATCATCTTCAAAGAAAAGCTATACACTCCTTTCCACTCCTTTCCTACTAAGTTCTCAGTGAGGTAGCTGAGTAGGTGCTAATTTTTT
>VWZN01017017.1:1466146-1477238 GCA_013396955.1 Regulus satrapa
TTTTAAGTTTCATGATTGGAAGATTGGCGCTGGAAGTGGCCTCTGATAGTCATCTTTTCTAAACTACCTGTTCAAGCAGGGTCACCTAGAGCAGATTGCCCAGGATTACTTCCAGATGGCTTTTAATCTTCTTTGCCCCGGAGATAGATATACATAACTTGGCACTGATCTCCTAGCAAGAAAACTTTAACACATCAATATTGGAAGCTTATGTCCACTGCTCTCATTTTAATAGGGGAGTGTTTGAGCATTGCACAGATTTCTGGTGTGTAGTTTTTCATAACACTCTTCTGTCCTCCCAGGTTACAGCTCCTACAGGTCCTGGCAGATGTTATCACAGCTGAGTACAGCTTTGGGGCTGTACATGCACACTGATTACAGCTTCTCATTTTGCTTACTGATTGTATCTCCATTCAAAGACTGCAGAAGAAACCGAGTTTGGGAGTTACCTTGGATGCATTTTACCTCTTAACCAAAATATCCTTGGGGATTCATTCAAATACTGAAGCCCCTTAAGTTGCTTATTCCTGTAAGTATTGTATGACTTTTGGAGAGATAAACACATTACTGCAGACTAAACACTTCTAAAGAATAAGCCATCATTTATATAATCCTAACTTAGATTTTTCCAGATGAACTAGTTATAAGTTTTATGTGTTAAATTTGTATGTAGAGGGTTAAGAATGTCCCCTTTTATAGCCCGATAAACGTCTTTTAAAAATTTATTTAAAGTCTCTATAAATAGAAAAAGATAAAATACTGCTAACCTATCTAGGAGACTTAACTCTGCCACTTCACTGAAACCACTCTAGTCTTGGACAGCTGTCTAAATGGCACATAAATGACTGTCTCCTCAGGAACTTTAGCAAGGCTCAGTGCTTTATATTTGAGTTACAAGAAGCTTTTAATGACTTCTATGAAAGCCAAAGATGTATAGTTATACATTCAGAATACATTATACATTCTATTAAAGGCCTTTTCAGCTTTCCTATGAATTTACAATTTGAGAATTTCCAAGAGAGTATATTTTCTGAGACAAATTTCATTGCCTTAGGATAATTTTCTTTTTTTTTTTTTTTTTTTTTCCAGACTTGGGGGTTAAGTGTATACTACATTATTCCATTATTATAGCTAGAATATTATTNTTTGTCATGGTGGAATCTAGACATTTTCAGTGTGGGTTTACTCTGTGGCCTGCAAGGAATTAGTTTTAATTAATATGACTGGCAAATGCATTGTTGAAATAGTCGTTGTGGCAGGCACGCCTTTATGTTAACAGTTGGGTTAAACAGCCACTTTATCAGAGCTATTAGCACCTAATATTACTGTCTGATTAAAGATTATTCATTGGATTAGGCAGTCCCAATGCTTCCACAGACCCCCAGACAGGTGCTGAAATAAGAAACTGTTAAGTAAATTAGCACTCATGTTGCATGTTCCTGGCTTTGTCTTGGCTGTAGGAAAGGAAAACGTTATTGGATTTTTTTGTTTGTTTGGTTGGTTGGTTGGTTTGGGTTTTTTTTCTGTTTGTCTTAAGCATCGAGTTATCTGGTACAATGCCTAGACTGACCCTGCAAAAACGCCCAGTCAGCGCTATGGCTTTTGTCCTGTAGTTGACCTGACCTTCCTGTCTCATGTAGGAATACTCCGCCTTTCCTGAACACATTTGTTAGGAGAATAGGTGTGCTTTTACACTAAATACATTGCATTTCTTGGGGGTGGGGTTTACACTGGAAGCATCATGTCACCTACGCAGACAGTCCTGTGTCCCTAGAAATGCATTTATTTTAAATTCCTACATTTAACGGGACTCCAAGCAATGGGAAACACGTAACTTAAGAAGGCAGGAAATCCCACAAGAGTTCACAGAGCATACCTTAGCTGACAGTTCACTTTTTAATGGGTGAAACGAAGCCTTGACATTAATAAACACAGGCCTCCTGACTTCAGTGGAATTTTGCATCCTTATACAAGTCAGATTTCAGGCTCAATTGTGTCAGATAGCAATTTATAGTACCTTTCATGTCCCCCTGAAAAGCTATGTGTCCTGCATAGCCTGGGGACTGTCTCTGACAGCAAGGCTGCAGAGCAGAAAATAGTGGGCTGATGACAGACAAGCCCCCAAAGTTTTTTTGTGCCTTGAAACATGAGCAGTGTGTCTTGTCCCTGTTGATTTCTGTTAACTTTGAAAGGGCCAAGAGTTTAATATAAGTAGCTGGAATGTGAACTAGCCTATAGCTAGGGCTAGCATTACTGTGAGAACTATCTGAATGGTGCTCTTAGTAGGATAAGGAATTTTCTTGACCTTCTATGAAGGAAATACAATAAAATAAACATTATTTATTGTTGATATATTATGCTTTTTTTTTGCTGCTCTCTTTGAAGAGGGTGTCAAAAGGACATGCTAGTGTCAAGTGGATTTGAACCTGTGCTGCTGCACATTACTTAAAAATGTGAGGGGGGAAAAAAAAGTCTGCTTAGATGGAAGCGAGTGTCTAAGATGCCATGGGACCCTGATAAAAAAAATGGGAGCTAGTTCAGTCTTGCTTGAAATAGACTGCCTCTTAGGTTAGAAGGTGGTGACATGTAAAGGGATCTTTAGAGATGCAGCAAAACATTATAAGACAAAAACCTTCTCCCCCCCTACTGCCAAACCCCTGAAGCATCATGCTCTGTAAAAGATGCATTGCATTTATCAATAGACCTTTCTTTACTCAACTGTGCTGCAATTCCTTTTGGGAAAAAATGAGTTCTCATCAAAGACATAGAAGACTATGAAATTGGAAGCAGATGGGAAGTTGCATTGGAGAGCTATATAGTTGTTTCTTTTGTGGAACCACTTTTGAACAAATCCAGCCTTATATGCTCCTTGCTGTTTGCCCCATGTAACCCACTTGCCTGCTTTTTACGTTTCCAGGGAATCCAGAGGTGCAGTGCAACTAACTGATCTAAGTGTAAACTTCTTCCCTATCACATAATTTATCTCTTGATTTTCCAGTTGTTCCTATATTCTTTGGAAGGTATGTTTAAATAAAAACATCGATATTTTGCATTGTTAACAAAGTACCAAAAAATACAGTGCTCCTCACATAAAGGCTGAATTTATTCTTGGTTAGTAGCATTTTCGCCGGCCTGGATGAAGTTTACAGCTGGCCCCAATAGGATGCCTTAATTTATTGTCATGCTTTCATTTGTTGAAAACAGACTGAGATCTCATCTGCTTCAAGAAAACTCTGTCTGCTGGCATATTGAGTGTGTTATTAATGTAATTGATGAACAGAGAGGAGTACAATTTTAAAGATTATTACCCTTTTTCTGGGTATATTTTTATTCAGTGACTGGAGCACCACATGAATTGTGCTGCAATGAAAAGAGGAGCCAAACAACAGGATTTATGATGTTGTTTATCCATTGGTGACACTTCCCCATTTTTGATTTACAGCAGAATTGAGCCCAGGCCCAGTGAGGTATGGTTTGAAATCCACAGCTTGCCCAGAATTCACGAGGGTTTACCCAGCTTAATCCAAAACTTTATAATGCTCAGCTGTACATTTTCTACCTGTAGTATGTGGACACGCAGTTTCTCAGGAGTTAATTTTTTTTCCTATCGCAGGGATAGCACCTGATGAAGAGAGCCCCAGGTGCTATTGCATTTGCTCCCAAGGGCAGCCTGCGGCAGCTCTTCCTTGGCTGCCCTGATAATTTGATGCTGAAATGTTCTGCTTTTGCAGGACAGAGGGAACAGCCTGGGTCTTGGAGGACTGCTCTGTTACTCGGTAGGGCAGGTTCTCCACTTCAGAGGTCTGAGAATGGACATTTTGGCTCCTCCTTCACCTACTTTGGCCTCCCACTACTCAGCTATGTATGCTTTCACTTCCTTGCTCTTCACCCCATACTGGCCTCCACATCTTCTCTGCCAGCTATCTTCCACTCACCAAAGATCTGCTCGACTCCGTCCTCAGTCCACCGATTCTCTACGTGCTGTGCCTGTCCCGTCTGTGTCTTTTGTGAGGTCCACTTCTTCCACAGGGTCAGGCTTCACTTCGCCTCATTTCTGGTGCTAAGCAGAGGTGAGGAGACAGGAAAAAAGAAAGTGGCAGGCACTGCTGAATCTGAACACCTCTCCTGCTAAGCTTGGAGCAGCACTGCAGTGGTTTTAAACAAGACAAGTAATTAACATGCCTTCCTGTTGGAGATCAAAGTGAGGATTCAGATCCTGAGATTTAACTACGGAAAATCACAGGCGGGAGAGTTAAATGGCAAGTTTTTGATAAAAAAGTTACTTAAAATATTCCTTATGCAAGAGAAATCAATATTTTCCTGGAGTAGGCACATGTCAAGTGTGTGTGTTTTGGGAAAAGTAATTGTGTCGAACTAGATTAGAATTCAGCCATTACAAAAGATCCGACTCAACCCATGAATGAAGCTGCTTGTGCAAGGCTGAGCCCATCACTGAAAAGTACAGTTCATACCAATCTCCCAAATGTGAGGTCACTTCTTGGATGTGTGCAGCTCACCATGCGTAATACACTCTCCAGAATTCTGTAAAACAGATCAGGATTCAGATTCTCTTCTCAACCCTAGCTGCAGTTTCTGTTTTGTAAAATAGATTTAAAAAATTGGGGTGTAGTTGTACTGTTCCAGAAATACAGGGTTACCATGAGTATCTGGCTGTTTTCTGAATGATTAACAATGAATCACTGTTTTGTGGGTGGGTTTTTTCTGTGGTTTTTTTTTTTTTTTTTAACAGATCTCAATGCATTCACCATATGCCAGGTGTTGCAAGAACATGAGAACATCTACCAATTTGAAACTGGCTAAACAGCTTTACACTGGCATCTCTAGTTTGTAGTAGGAGTCTTGAGAAGGAACTACTTGAGTTTAGCATTCCTAGTATGGATCAGATACTCTCATCTTCTTGAGCATAATTACCCACCCCCGCCATCTCATCCTTTCTATATTTCCCAGTAGGAGGATCAAAAGAAAGTTAGTTAACTGCAGCATTCATCAGATAATCCAAAGGAGGCATTAATCAGGAGGACAGTATTTCCAAATAATTAAATCAGGGGTTAATTCCATACTTATTTATCTGCCTTTCCTGTGATTGTGAATGTGGCATTTCTCAGCTTAAATCCTGTTTAAAAAAGACTCCCT
Organism: Regulus satrapa; assembly: GCA_013396955.1. Lineage (NCBI taxonomy): Eukaryota > Metazoa > Chordata > Aves > Passeriformes > Regulidae > Regulus > Regulus satrapa. The sequence goes on from VWZN01017017.1 coordinate 1,471,301, forward strand.
GCTTGAGGAGAATGGTTCTGGAAGGGAAAAAAGAGAAAGGAAGGGAATATATATCTTCTTCAGGACACTTGCTGCCTGCTGATAATTATTATTTTTGACACAAAGATACTACTTGGTGAGTTGCTGAAAAAACAGAGAGCAGAAAAGTATCCTAATTTTGTATGTACATATATTGTTATGTATGAAAGACACTTAAGCTTACTTCCTTCCTGTATAATTATTAAATTTGTTTTCTATTCCTCGTGTCATCTCCATCTTTCTTTTGTCCTAGGTGACCCCCAAGAGGTCACTAGGAAACAGTCTGTCTTTTCATCAACAGGGGCATTTGCACCTGTTTTGCTCTGACAGTATCAGTGCAATCAGTGGGTATGGACAACATGCAATCACTGATTTAGATTGGCCAACAGCTCAGAAAGTTTTCTGTGAGGGAGACTGGGGGAGGGAGTGGGAAGAGGTAAATAGATATAAAGAGGCAGACAACACAATGATTTAAGCTTAATTATGTACAAAACTAAGCTGACGATTACTGCTGGTGATTTCCATTAATGAAAGTTTATCCAGAATACAGCAATAACATGACAAAGGTGCAGTGACAGCAGTGATGCATTCAGGATCTGTGATAGTGGCCTTTTCCTCCCTTTTCCCTGCTTTAATCACAGTTCTACAAACTTTCAATATATATCTGTTAAAAACTGTAATTAATTGCTGGACTCACCATTCAAAGTCCACTGAATTCCTTGCAGGAGGCTGAGATTGATGTGTGTTGAATCCTAGCTCTCTTTCTGCATCTTTACAAATGTGAGCATCCTATGTAAACATGGAAATGCTTCTTTCTCACAGAATCCCACAGGCTACTCACCCTGTCTGGGAGATATAGAAAAAATAGCAGAATAGTTGTACTCCATTAGCCAGCTTCTGGACATCTTGCAGCTGACAGTTTTATCTTCAGAAATTCACCATCTTTTTTTTTAGTAGAAATGATAAGGATGTCTTATTTTGTATGTGGTCTCTAGATGTTCTGGACAGTTGGAGATACACACATCTGAGTCTAGTGCCATTCAAGGAGATGTATGCTGAAAGTTGTGGTAAGGATTAGGTGTCTAGAAAAAAAAAAAGTTGCCTCATTACCCCAGAGTACCTTAGGCCAGAATTACATTTTATTTGCAATTTATTGTGATTTTTGTTGAAATCTAAGTTGTGATATACTGTACAATACAATGGTAGATAGCGAGTAAACAGGGAGAAATTTAGTTCTGAGAGGGCAGAGTTTTTAAATTAGACCAATAAATAATATTCTTCTGGGCAGCTGGGCACCTGAAAGTCACTTCAAGTCAATCGGACCTGCACGTGCTGCTTCCAAAGGCAAGTTGGCCAATGGAACTTACTGGAGTGAAAATAACCTTAGGCACCTAAGTTTGGAAATGTTTGCTAACATTTACCTACATCTACTTAACATTTACTAACATTTACTAACATTTTTATCCTTTAGCTGCATATCGTTTTCCAATATATTGATCACAGATTCAGGAGTTTTGCAAGGGTATTTCAAGAAGCTTAACTGAACATTTATTTAAAGTCATTTATTTAAGCAGATTCTAGATGGTGTGGCAGAGACGTGTAGAGGCATGTCAAATGAAATACTGTATTTTTGCAAGTGTTAGTCAAACCCCTAGTGCCCTTTAGCTTATATAATAAAGTTGCTATCCAAATGTCTCTGCGTAAGAGAACTCAGCATTTAAACGTCCATTTAAAAATTGATTTGTTTGAATAAGGCTGTTCATCTTGTCGGGGGCCCAACATGTCCTAGAAGAGAGTAAAGGGAGTGTTTCCCTTCTAAATGTTGTCAAACCAGAAAGAATGATTGTTCCTCAGTTTTGCATATGTCAGCGTAATAGAAGCTTAGTCATGCAAATCCTTATTACTTGGCAGTTCTGCAGCAGGGAAAAACAGAGCATTACCATATTTTATCAGTGTTTGTAGTTAAAAGCCTTTCATTGTGCTTTTTAAGAACAGATGTCAAGACAATCTTGAAAACATAAATACATGCTGAAAAATATTTTTTTGATTTAAAAAAAGGGGGAAACCACCCCCTAGTTAGTTGAATGTGTTAGTTTTCCTTTCCAAAAAAAAAGACATGAACTGTTTATATGCTTCCTTTGACTTCCACGGGGAGAAATAAAACAATTATTCAGTTAATGACAGATCTTATTTTACTATTATTTAGTGATTCTGCTAAGTGGAATGGTATACTACAGAGTTTCAAATCATCAAGGATTTCTTAGCTCTTTATGGGACTACAATACGTTGTAGTATGTTGGGTAAATGAGCTGTGATCGAGCAATGATTTAATCATGTAGTCCATAGACACACATAAAAACCGAGCTTGAGAAAAGCTGGCTCTGGAAACACTGGCAGTAGTAAGACAAAGGGGAATGCAGATGCCAGTCACATTTTAAGGTGCTCTTTGCAATGACACAGAGCCAAGTTTATTAGGGACAAGGCCTTTTCCATTCTTGCCTTTTCCCTTATGGAATAGTGTCGACAAAGAGAGGACACTTCGGGTAATGACTGCTGGCCCTATCAGGACAGATGTAGCCATGACTCACCAGGGTAAGAACTGGCTGGGTCACAGACACGTATTTCTTCCAAACTAGCTAAAAATGATTTATTTGCAAGTGAAGTTTTCCTTTTCGGCTTCCTCATGGGGTAATAATTTACCAGCTTACTGATTCCTATGTAGGAATGTCAAGAAGGAGGTTTAGATACTCATTTGTGTTTTAGATGCTCATTTGTGCCTCTGTGCTATATTCAGGTTCTCTGCTGAGACTGTGAACAGTGATTGCATGATAAAAATAATTCGATGCCTGTTAGTTTCAGATCATCAGAGGAATGAATGAGACCTCTTAGCACAGCCTCAATCTTTTGTGTAGGTATGCAGAGAGCTGTTGTGCTGCCAGCCTCATCTGGATTACTAGAAAACTCATTTTAGGAGATATCATTTATAGGTAAAGCTGTGAATGCCACCTGTAGTTAAGCTTGCTTGACACTTTTCATCACAAGATCCTGTTTTCAGTTGCTTATAGATGTGTCAAATGTATATTATTTGTGCTGAAAATGTACAGACTGGAGACTGCATCTCTAGGAATATCTAAAGCTTCCAAAAATGTATGGTTTTGTGGTTTTCTTTTTTTTTTCCCTGAGAGCAAATTTAAGAAAAATGTGTTGCCTTTTTGCTTGTCTTAACAATAAACTTATAACCAATGATTTGGAGAAAGAATTGGGAGTAGAAGCAATGTGTCCCAATGTTGTCAGGGTCCCGGCTTTCCAAATGTGCTAGTGCACATGCAAGAAGAATTTGAGAACTGTTAGAACATAGAAGGGATGTGGGGGAAAGTTATTCACTTGTGGAAATTTAAGGGAAACTACTTATTAACTATATATTTTCCAGGTTGTTATGATATGAACTTTTCACCTGCGAAAATGGAGGGGAGCTCATCCCATTCACAGAATCGTATATGGGCAATTCCTTGCTTGCAAAACACTCCAGTAGTACAAGCATGGCATGACAGAAAAGTCAATAGACATTCAGAAGTCTGTATGCCTTTGTAGTAAGTCTTGAGTACAGCTCAGTAAATATCTGCATTTCTGGTATTTAATGAAGAACAGTAAGAATAAAAACACTCTCCTGAACATTCCCGTATGTAATAATTATCATCTAGTCTGTTCACTGAATGCGGATATGGCTTTGGGAACAAAGAGTCATGTCATCCATAGTCCTGCATGCAGTGTGCACGCCAAGGGACCTGAAATGCAATTGTCTGGGAAATCTTGTAAGATTGTAAGTTTTGAGTGATTGACTTTGTATCTGTAATGTTCTTTTAATATGGTTATTGTCGTACTTGCTACTTGGTATTATCTGTGACTCAAGCAGTAGAGGAGGTAGGAAAATGCATGAAAATAAAGCAATTCTACACTGAATTAAATAATATGTTTTTTGTTTTTTTTTTTAAAGTCTTGGATAACTTCTGTGTTGTCTGCAAAAGATTTTTTTTTTCTTGGAACAAGGTGTTAGACATAGCAATTTCACTTGGATATGGACACCATCATATAAATAGCATGCTGTGAATTATACTTTCTGCAGCTTAATCAATATCCCACGGTTCCAGGAATAAAGACTGGAAAAAACCCTCAAAAACCAGTTGTAAATTCAATGCATCACTTAATTGGTGATATGTTGGAATTTCCTCATAGATACACATTACTTTTCAAAAAGTGAGAAAATAAACCTTGCTTTATATTAACATAATAACTATTTGCATACCAATATTAATTATCTGTTAATGAAATTCTTGAATGCTGCATTTTCTTTTTTTAACTAGCCAAAGAATGGGTCTATATTCTTAGCAAGTTATCATACACAAACACATAGCACTTTTTTCTCATATTTCAAAGAACACTGCAAAAGTTTCACTCTTTTGTAGGTGAGAAAATAGTGAGGAAAGGTGAGGTGCTTATCTAGAGCATCATAGCATGTCTAACGTACTGTTTTCTGCCCAGAGCCTGGTACATCCCAGTATCGCTGCATCAGAGCTGCATTTTCTGTGCCCTGAGATGATGTATCCTTACATGTGTCAACCAGGTCTGCAGGATGCCCTTGCACAGTGAAATAACATGGATTTTGATTGTTGTTGCGAAGAGCACAGACTTGCAAAAGTCATTTGAAAGCTAATCAAAGCAGAAGGATGGAGGAGAAACAGGACTGTAGCTGGCTAGCACCTTTAACACAATTGTCAGTGTTTAATTAAGAGGCGCTTAAGGTTAAATATACAAGCATGGCGCTGGGGATTTGGTCTCTGGTGCTACACAGAAAGGTGAGAGAAGCTTCTGACCTGACAAGAAGTTGAGAGAACTTGCAGTCCTGTGAATGTTGGAAGTTTAAAGGTACAGTCAGGCAAGAACTCTTTCAGCAACTGTGCTAGTTAGCTTAAACTGTCTAAACAGTAGTGCCACTCACTTTAACTTCAAGTGGCTGCGGGAGTGTTTCTGTAAGCAAGCTCTGCCAACAAATGTGAGGGGGCAGTAACCTCTGCAAAGAAATGATGATCAACAGCTGGGGCTCTAACCTTTCCCTAGCATGTCAGTATACAGCAGGGAACATCTGTCCAAAGCCTAACTTCCAATATTTACAGAACAAAGGTATAGTTTGTTTAACAAAATTACTTGCATTAGCTAAATAATGGGACGTGCTTTGATTCTGCTGGTGCTAGAACCACCCAAGTTCTACTTTCCATACTTAATTAGCATTAATTTATTCAGAAAGATCAAGATTTGAATTTTCGGTTTCTTTATTTAAGAAAGAAAATAGAGCTTAGGTCATGTGAGATTCTCTTAGCTTAGGGAAAAAAAAACCCTTTTATGTTACTCGTTTGAGCTTTTTTTCATCAAACTGTGTAAGGATCAAGACTGTGTGTGCATAATATTTAGTGATAAAATTCTCCCAAAACATGTCACAATTTATTTGATATCATTTCACTATGCCAAGTAGATGAGAGTATTCACTGCTCCCATTAAGTGTTTGAGGTTTAAACACATGCTCTTGAAAAATGAGCAGTAGAGAAAGTTGCTTCCTGCACTTCAAGTCTTACTGGGTACTGATATCCATTAATTTCTTTACGTCCAAAATGGCATAATGAACTTCAGCTAGACAGATTGCTCTTCTGATTTAAGATGGATCAAAACATCATCCAGAACATGCACAGTGCCATAAGAAACTTCAGTGTATCATGGTTCTTTATGGCAGTAATTTAAACTTAAATGCTGTGTTATACTTATTTTCATAAATAAATTGGAAATGAGGTTGAAAAGTTAGGGTAAATGATATGATCTATGAAAATAATTTCCTTTTTTTTTTTTTTTTTTTTTTTTTTTTTTTTTTTTT
>VWZN01017017.1:1486604-1503221 GCA_013396955.1 Regulus satrapa
TTTTTTTTTTTTTTTTTTTTTTTTTTTTTTTGTTCAGCATCAGAACTATTTACAGCATATCTTGCCAATTTATTCATACTGTTGCTATCATGGGTTTTTCCTGATTCTCCCTCACTCCCTGTGATCACATTTAAGTTTGCAGTGGCAAGAAAAACGAGAATTACTTATGCCCCCTTTTAGAATGGGACGTTGCAGGGGTACTCTGAGAAGTCATTTGTTTTCTTTAAACATAATTCAGCTTCTCAAAGGCGCACACACACACACACACACACACACACACACAAACACACATACACACGCACACAAACACACACACACTCTCAGATGGTTTCCACTTGAAATTCCTCTTCCAACCCAGGTAGTTCGCAGCCTTGTCTGCGGAGCTGTGAAGGGGCTGACCCGCTGCTCCGGGACAGGCCGCGCTCACAAGGCCTGCCCTGCTGGCAAATACGCCACCAAAAGCTCCCAACCCTGCCTTTCTCTGCTGCTTGAGAGAAGAAGCAGAGTGAAATCTCAGGGAAGCCTTCATCCCTTCGGAGACTCTGTCCCACACTCCACCACCCTGGGCAGAGTAAATTTGAGTTTTGCAACCAGCAGTGAGAATTGGTGTATTGAGAGATGGCGGATAAGCATGGCCTGGAGGGGGAAGCAGGAATGAATTGCACCATTAAACTGTCCCTACCCTCTTCCTTACTCTGTCTGTGTAAACTAACACGCGGTATTGTTTATAGTTCTTCAGCCTTTAAGACAGGTTTTCAAGAAATGCCTCTTTCTTTTCCCCTTCTATGGCATGCATAAGTTATGTAAAATTTTGCAGAGACCAGTGGTGGTGGCAGAGCTGTTGGACCTACTGCCCTGCTGTAACTATTGCTTTGCAGCCTCTTCTGTCCAGGCAGTCTCTTTCCTATGAGAGGTTAGAAACTGCCAACGCCCCAACACCCAAGAAATAGTCCCTTGGTGCAACTGAAGCCATTGTGGCTGTGGGTGGTGGAAGAGGATGCTGTAGGTGTGAGGCTAGCCTGGAAGGAATGGCCATGGAGGTGGGAAAATGTCCACATTTCATTCCAGGTCCTGGAGATGCTGGGATTGTATTTCCTTGACTCTGTCACATTGCTTTAACTTTATAGGGTCCTGCAAAATCCAATTTATCAATCACAGTGCAGTATACCAGCAGCTTTTTAAAATATTATTTAATCAGTAGGAATTATTTTGCAGATATATCTTCTTTGTTCGCATATAATCTGGAGAAGTACCTGGTGTGCATGTACATGTAGACCAGTTTTCTTTATTTGTATTGCCATACCAGTTGTGTTGCCCATTGCTCCAAAGGGTTACATTAGACTCTATAGAGATACAAAATCATAACACTTCAGAGAGGCACATTTAAATAGATCATATCCATTAATTTTGTTAGGGAGGAAAGGAAGTTTTCTTTCATGTTTTCAATAATGCATATTATTTTTTGTGGTTCAAAACCATGCGAAAGGGAAAAAATAACCCACAATAAACATAAATGAAAAGACCCAAAGAGTTTTGCCCAAGAAGCTCACAAGTTAAATCGAAACTGAGATGGGAAGATAGATTAACAAACAGAAGAAAGGCAGTAGGGTAAGAAAGGATAAGGGTTACAGAAATAAGATTTTTACAGTCCATGCAGTATAACCTAATATACTTCCTTATGCCCGCCTCTATCCCCAGATGCTGCCGAGAAATGACCAAAGATTAGCTCCCAGGGGCAGAGAAGTGTCTGTGTGGTGTTTGTTTTTATAGTGCCTAATTCAATGGGACCCTAATCCCCATTTGGGGTCCCAGAGTCCTGTAGCAATACACATAACACACACTAAGTAGTAGCAATAAGATGCCTTGGCCCAGTGCCTTTCTCAGTGCTGTATCCAAGCCTAACCTAAGAAAAGGGAAGGATTATACAGCTTGTAGGGATGTAGCCATTACTTTGGGTGCTTGTTCTTACCTTTTGAAGTTTGTTCATCCCTTTCAGAAAGGATGTTTTGATCTGAAACTAAATTTGATGTTAACTCTGCCCTACTCCTTGTTTGATAGCTCTATGTAAATGTAGGAATACCAGAAAAGAGGACCATATATTATCTGGGCATAGTTTGTAGCCCAACTCCTGACAAGGAAGTGGGAACACAACAGATTTTTTTTAAATTTTTTTTTTAATAAGATCACAGTAGTTCTCAATAATAGTTTCCCAGAAACTCTGATGTTTGCAAAAGAGGCATCAGAAAACACCGACCAAAGGTTTTGCTTTTGATGACTGAGGTGAAGTCCACATTTGAAACTGCTGTTGCCTGGCCTGCTGGACCCCAGTAGGTCCAGGTCTATTATGCCCCAGCAGAGTTTTCCAGGGTCAAGGAGGTCAGTAACCTCATGGGCTATGAAATGCATGGTCTGCTCCATCAGGATTTGTGTGTGCAGTTGGCTCAAATTCACTGCTCTCTGAAATTAAGAATAACCTGGAAAAATCAAACCGTGTTTAGAGCTTAGTTTTACTCGTGGTCTGAGCCAGCATTCATGCCTCAGGCATGTGTCTAACGTATTCTGGCTGTACTGTGAGGTGTTAAAGTTTTGCTGGAAAAGAGCTTAAATGCTGCTGCTTCACTGGCTTGGGCCCCACAGTGGCCATCATTCTCCACTCCTTTACCTGGTATTCATGTTTTAAGTCCAGCTCCCTCCAGAAACATAAGCTCTCATGCAGCTGGTAATTCTTACATATCCAAGTAATATGGATTTGGACCAAGAAGAGATGGTCAGAGTTTGTCTAATTAACTTTCTATCACTATAGCCAAGCCAGAAATTTAAGGTACGGTAACTCATTTTATAGTCATTCTATCTGGCACTGAATATAGATTGGAGAAATTCTTTGCTTAAGCAAGGTGTGTGGTAATATTGTTATGCTATATTAAAGTGCTCTTTAAAACCCAATTGTTTTCTCATGAGTGTGGGAGACAAGTATCCCCTACCACAGCCAGACCTGACACAAGCAAGTCTTCTCCTTGCCCAGAACTGCTTAATTCTTCCATGAAGAGGAAAAAAAAGCCGAAGAGTTATATCCTAGCTGTATGTTTTGTTTGTTTGTTTGTTTGTTTGTTTGTTTGTGTTTTTTGTAACCCTTAAAATATTTGGTGTTGAGTCTTCAGAAAGGTTAGATAAAGCATTAGCTCTGGGTAGAAAAACACCTTAGGAAACACACTAGTTCATCAGGGCTGTGCATGCACATCTCCCAGCGCTAAACCAAGCCTATGTATCAAAAAAGGGTCCCAAATATTTAGGAAAGAAATATTCACTCCTCTTGTAAGTCCTCTTTTCCTTTTAGGTTTTCCTCTCAGCTTCCAGAAGCTGCCCCTTAAATGCCACTTGTGAATGGAGAAAATTATGCACTTTCAAATTCTCTCCTGGGGACTGAGGGCTCATATCTCTCCCTCTCACACTGATACTGTAATTTCACACTATTTTTTTGCCAGCAGTTGAGCCTTTCCTCGTTATATATGACAGGCATGTTTCATTTTCATTAGGGCTTTTATACTTTGAGAGGCCTGATGAGCAGGGGAAGGGAAGTGGCTGGATGGAAGCCACCTGAAGGGAAGCAGTTACAGGAGGTGGGTGGGCTCTCCTGTGTCCCAAATAGTGTCACTTTTGTACTCTGCACTACTGCCCTCCCTCAGGTGACGCTGGGTTTTGCTGCTACTGAAGCTTCCCGTGAGGCCACAGCCTTTACAACTGTTATGGCAAAACAGCAAGGACACACTGTGGGAAAAAGTGCTTAAACAAACTAACAAACAAATAAAAAGAGCACAGTGGTACTTGTTGGATGGAGACTAAGCTAACCTACATAGGGACCAGGCTCTCTGATGGCTTACAATTTGCAGCAGCTAGGAGCTAGTACATTGTATCTGTGTAATGGCATGCTCCAGCTGTGGTTAATTGCCACCCAAGCATCAAAACTTTCTGGACTGATCATCATCAAAGAGAAGTTCACACATTATTTATCTTGTCTTTCACCAGGACAAGGGCAAGACTTGGAAGCCTTTGTGGGAGAGAGGACAGAAACGCTGCTCACTGCATTTTGTAACTTGACTTAACATGGCTGAACATTTAATGTGTTCAAGAATAGTTTGACAACGACATGGAGGGTACTTCTTTCATGCCTGCTGATGGGATGAACTGTTGGGCACTTGTATCATCCCTACTGGGTTGTGCAATCTGGATTTGATATCTGGGCACTCCCTGGGACTTCAACTTTTGTATGTTAATTACTTATGGAGCCTGCCATACATAGGAAGAAAACTGAATTGGAAGTTTGTCCGTAAAGATAATATTTTCTTTTTATTAAAAACCACTCCAGACCTATAAGGTTGCTATGTAGCAAAATTCAGCATACACAGCTCAGGTGCTGAATACCCAAAGGACACTTCCCTCTGGATGTCTTACTGATAACACAGCAGCATCAGAACTATTAAATGGATTGTCTCAGCGCAACAAAAACTGGTAGCTGTAAGTAATGTCCTGTAAGCTCAATGTTTCTGAAATGCAGCCCACACTGCCATCAAACTTCCTTTCTATGAAACCTTCATGTACTCTCCCAGTATTTTCTTTCTTCATTCCCACCTTCCTGCCCCTTGGCTCTGAAGCTGGCCCAAGGAATCCTACATATTATTTACATCACAACAGAGCATCAGGCAGGGCTGGGGGTCTGTTGTGCCAGCTGCTATTCAGCCTTTAAGTACCAAGGAAGTCCCTGGCCCAAAGAGATTTCTGTCTTGAATTTTAGGTAGACCAGAGGAAGATGATTTTTTTTCCCTGATGCTTCAGACTCCAAATTCAAGTTGCTGTGAGTAGCTGTCTTTAGGAAAACCTCCTCTTCTCTTGTAGGAGTAACAGCACAAAGCTGCCAAATTGAGATACCCTGAGATCATCCCTAGCTGGTAGTGCAGAAACCAAAGCAGTCAAATAGTGGCAAGTAACACACACCAGACAGAAATAAAGGAAGAACACAGAGATTTCACAAATTTATTGCAAGTCTAGCCTAATGCTCATATTCAGAGCATGTGTGTATTTCTACCTAAAAAGAAGAGAAAACAATTCCTGAAAGTTCCTCAGAATCAGTTTTTAAAAATCTTTTCACTGGAAAAAAAATCCCCAAAACCAAACTCAAAAACCTTTAAACCATTTAATTTTCATGACCTTAGAAAGTCAGTCTATAAGTACACAAAACACTGGAGACCATCATATGCTAATCTGAGCTTAACAAAACACATAGCATTACCAAGTGTAATTATATAGTCCAGCTATTAGTAGCTTTACCTCTGGCTGTTCTCCATCCTGCTTTCAAGCTACATCCTTTTCTTTCATCTTATTCTACACCACATGAAACAGGTGAGCTGTTCCCTTTATATAGCTCAGGGCTCTAGTCACATGTCTCTCAAAGCTTGGTATCTTCATTTAATCAGTAAAAAGAATCAAAATAATCAGACATCTTTCATGAGCTCCATGCCAAATTTTAATTCTGTCAAGCATTCAAAGCTTACCAAGTTAAAAAAAAAAAAAATCAAGAAAAAATTAATTAATTTTTCCTAGGAATATCTACTTTGAAAAACTGCCCTGGAGGGTACATTTGTAGTTTAGAATATCTTTCACAAATCACCCATATATCACTGCTAGCAAGTTGCACAAAAAGCCATCTCCAATGCTTTTTATTGTCAAGGCAACACTGTGGTTTCTGCATCCCATTTGTTCATGCATAGATAGTAACAGCATCCACTTTTTATCTGATCCATTTGAATTTTTATCTTAACTTTAACCACTACTGATTTCTTACAGGAGAGTACATTTGTTTAGGGTTATCTTCACCAGTAACAACTTTTGACAGCAAAGAGATGGCGATACTAGCCCTAAAATGTCTGTATTTGTTGCCTCGGATTGGATGACAGTGTCAAAGACTAAAATTGGGTAGAGCATTAATTTTCAGTTTTGGGGTCCTTGAACATGTGGGTGAGAACTAGTGGATTATTTTTAAGGGCTCCGTGAAGGGTAACTCAGATAAGGCAGGCTCACAATGGGTTTAAACTGGCTTGAAAGGAGCCTGAAATGCTCCTCGAAAATGCTGTGGGGATTGCAAACTGGAGAAGATTAGATCCCTGGGGCTATGCTATCTGCTCTGATTTAGGAGCTTGGGTCTTGTTATCTGTTGTGCCATTCTTTCTTCAGAACAAGATTAGCCCCACATTCTTGCATAGGGGTGGTTGTTCCACCTAGGCCATCTGACCCCAGAGAACACAGATATCATCCCTTCAGGCATACAGCAGTTCTCTTTTCTCTTTCTCTCTGCCATATGCTTTCCTTTACAGCATCAGCTGATGTGTTGCTGGTGGGTAAGTGACTGTCATGACACATCACAGGTTCCAGGACTGGGCCTCTGAGAAACTGCAACAGTACCTTGTAGATAAGTCAAGTATTTCCTGACCTTCCTATATTCCCAGGAGCTAAGCCAGGAAGACATCTTATTGAGTTTGTTTTGAGATATGTATTGGTTTTGGCAGTGAAGGAGCATTAAGATATCTGTTAGTATGAAAATAAATAAAATGTGTGTGCGAGTTTGGTTGTTAAGGCCAAGAGCTGTATTTTCCAAACAGAGATGTATGTGGTGATAGTTTGGCTGTGAGTCCATCTGCTTTGTGGAGTCACGTTCCTGACATGGATGTCACTGTTTTGTTCGTTTGCTAAAAACCTCTGAAGAGCAGCTGGTCCAACCTCTTGCTCTAGACAGGATAAAATTTAAAATTAAGTCCCATTACTCAAGTCTGTGTCAGTCAAGCTTTGGAAATTCCACCCTCTGGACAAACTTTGCAATGGTGAAAGTATTTGCTTTCATGGTATTTTTATCCTGTTACATCTCAACAAGATTTCTCTGGTGGCAGCTTGTGCCTGTCACCTCTCACTGTGCACCTCCAAGCAGAGCCCGGCCCTGCCTTCCCCAAACCCTCCCATTTGGGAGTTGCAGACTGCAGCACCATGATCTCCCTTTATCCGTCCCTTCCCCGGGCTGAACGGGCCCAGCTCTCTCTGCCTTCCTTCCTCCACCCTGTGCTCCAGCCCCCTCACCATCTCGGGGCCCCTCCCCTGCACTCACTCCATGACATCCATTCCTTCCTTATACCAAGGAGCCAAGGTGGGCCCCAACGTTCCCAATTCAAGCTCATAAGCACTGAATATGCAGGAATAATCACTTCCCCCAACCTGTTGGCGATATTAGGGTTGAGTCACAAGGAGGAGGTGGAGGTAAGCAGGGGTTAAGGATGGATATGCTCTAGGGCGCTGAGGTAACACTGCTGCACACACTCCCATCAGAAGTAGGATGGCATGGTTTCGGCAAACAGGGTGTCTGCTCACAGTTTTGTGCCCCACCCTGCTGCTCAGACAGACAGATGCTGGTGAATCACTATAATTCAAAAAGAGTGTAGTTTGCTTTCAATTGCCACAGCTGTGAGCTGCAGCGCTGGGATGATTCACAAAGGGTTCAGCCTTCCAGGCCCAGGGGCTGGGGAGGCCACTGGTTGCAATACCAGACATTGCAGCCTCATCTCTGTTTGAGTGGTCTCACATGCACTGAGGGAGTTGGTGGGATTTGAATTGAAACCACAGTGGTTATTCCTTTTTGTCCTTCTTTTCTGCTCCTGTACATTCACTATGGAAGCTGCAGGGGAGGTGTTAACTCTTTCGTTTGCCATTTCGTTATTTGATTTGGCTGGAGAACTGTTGTGGAGAATTTTGTGGAGCGGAGGTCTCCCTCTGTTCCTGGTTCAACTTAGGAAGTGTGGCAAGGTCACCAAAGAGTGGGCAAATTTCTTTGTCAAGCCGTAGACAGATTTCATATGGGTCATGAGAATAACTCCAACCTTAACACTACCACTACCAACAGTCTTACAAGAGCTGTGAACGATTTGGCAAAGAAAACTGGCAGTTTTGTAACCAAAGTCCAATTTTGCAGGAGAGCTAGCTTTGTGCCTTTTTTTGGATACTGTTTTGCTGTTGTGAAAAGCAATACATATGGAGGCCCATTAGAGCCTAAGGCTATTGTTGATGCAGTCTTGACTCATTCTTGGCACTTCTTTACCTTCCTTTGATAGCTCAGCTGGTAGAGCGGAGGACTGTAGGCTATCTCTGAAAAGTAATCCTTAGGTCGCTGGTTCAACTCCGGCTCAAAGGAAAGAATTTTGAGGTTTGATTTCAGTTTTGTCTTCTGCTTTTTTTTCTGGAGTTTACAACTTTGCAGAACATCCCCTTCCAACCACTCTATACCCTGTGAGAAATTTAGTCTGCTTTCCTTGTCTGATTCAGATGGTTGTTACAGCTGCAATGCTGTAACCATTGTCACCTCTCTATGGGCCATTCATTCAGGAGTTGGACTCAGTGATCCTTGTGGGTCCCCTTCTACTCAGAATATTAAGTGAAATTTGTGAATTCTAACTAATGGGTTGATGCCCATCATAAGGACTTCTGTTCCCACAGGGGCTCAAAACCTACAGATCCTCAAGAGTTGGAGCAGGGCTTGTAAAGCCTCTTTTACCTGAGTTGGGTGTGGAAAGTGGGGGCAGGTCCACTTATTTGACCACCTTTGTTGCTGGTTTCACCCCTTTTCCTATCTTACTCTTTTATCTTGAAGTCCTGAGGCTTTGAGTGGGGCAGTGGGGAGCTAAGAGAGCTGGGGAAGAAAAATGTTTTTTGTGAAGAGAGGAAGGGAATGCCAAGATCATTCGGGTCTTGATACCTGTTTGAGACAGTGCCTGCATGTGACAATAATCATCGGCCTCCTGAAAGGGTTATGATTACCATGGGGCACGCTGTCCTGAGGTTTTTAATTTCCAAGAACTGTCAATTTCAATGGAGAATTGTAAAGATTGGGGCTGGTACAAAGGAAATGGATAAGGAAGAGCCCTAAGAAAGGACACCAGAGGCCAGGTTAAGAAGGTGTTTTTAAAGACTCATTCATACAGAAACTTTCAGAGAATAGAAAACAGGGCACTGCGACCTGTTAAAATTTTGTTTCACACAGGAAAACTGACTCACTTTCACAAGACACAATGAGTTCTGAGACGTCTGTAAGAAGCTTTATTAAAGAAAAGATTAGAGGGTTTTATATGTTTACATTAGACGAGATGACATTAGGGAACTAAATCCCAAAGCTCATGCAAAGCTTCTCATGCAAAGCATCTCCTCATGCAAAGTGCAGTGCTAAGCTGAACAAAGGTAGAAGGAAGCAGCAATTTTGTTCAGTTGCTTACCTTTCATTGTGCTTAGTAAAAAATATTTGTTAGTAGTTGGAGTCAAATACATCAAGAAACCAGCTAGAATGAATAATCAAGTGATTATATGTAATTCAAATATTTTAAAGGTTTTTTTTTTTTTTTTTACTAATTAGCATCAGATCAATGACCATCGATCATAGTACAACACTGATTTTCTTTGTCCTTCCAAATCCAGCTGCATTAATTCCCCTTCAGCCTGCAAAGCTGTACAGACTTACAACCTCATAACCATAATGGGTTTTCGGCACAGGGAGGCACAGGACAGGAGGAGGCAGTTCTGCCTCTCCTCCCAAAACTGGTTCGTCAGGCTGTGGGGGTGGGGTGGGCAGGTCATTAATTTATTCCTTCATAGGTCCTCCCACAGCAAGATGGAGTTGCAAAAGCCGGAGTAAGAGAGGAAAGCAGATACCTTTGCAGTCCTGGTGGGACTCCTAGGGAGGAGGATGCACAGTAGCATCACCTTCAGTGGGAATCTGGCAGTCAGTTTGTATGAGAAGGCAGAGAGGGGTATGAGCCTGAGTGATGCCACAGAAGGAGCTCAGGTATATTTGTAACTAACCTGGATTAGAAATCTGTCCCGAGGCATCTGTGACCTATTCCCTCTTTACAATGTGCCTTTTATGACCTTAGTGAACAAAGTAGGAATCTTTCCATGATTCATACCGTTAATTTCTACAATAAGCATGAAAGCTGCCAATAATCATGCCATGTAAATACTTGTACTCGTGTCAGGGAAGAGACAAGGGAAGTCTTTCCCTGAGACTGGGGAATGGCGGTGACTGATGGGCAGCATGGCTGCCACACAGGTATTTTGTTGATCTTTCTTTGTGCAGATCTTTCCTGACTTCATATTTCAGTCTGGGTTGCACAAGATATGATTGAAACAAGAATTAAGGGAGAAAGGATTAGTTAGAAGTAGGTTTTCATTGCAAATGGTGCTCCTTCTGTGCTTGAAGAGGGTGATTTGTTCCAGTATGGATTCACTTTCGTATTGCTGTACACCAGTGGATAGCTGAGGCTGTGGAGAATATCACCTGATGTGGTTAGCTTCTGTTATCCCATGGCTGTTCTATTGTCTGCTATTTCACCTGCCAGGGCTACCCCCATGCTGATGCAGTGACAACACTGACTGTGTCTTTCTCTTGAATAGCATTCGCACTAGGTAATTTTATAAAGTAAGTTCCAGCAATTGTAGCTATCAAGCCAGAAATGTGAATTTAAATAAAATCCTGGTGTTCTTCTCACACATGTGTGGTGGGAAGCATTTAAAAATTGTATTGTCTTTTTTGATTATGAGCTTCAGCTTTTCCTTTATCTTGAACAAGCTTCCCCTCACAGCCCAACACCTCTGATTCATCAGACATTGTGAAGGTTGCTGTGACCTTGTCTGAGGAATGGCACTTCACAGGTCAAACCTCTGAAGCAAAGATGTAACCAGCTGGGGACATGATAGACCAGCAGTAGTACACTCTCATTGGACAAGATAACGTTTGTTATCAGTGGGATGAGTGGGACTTCCCTTCTCTTTCCTAAACACTATTTTTTTTTTTTTCGGTCTTCTTGTTTCACCTCTTGTCCCTGATCAAATCTTTAACCTATCACCTAATTTAGAAGAATTACACTTCATAGTGAAGAAATTGAAGCTCATCCAGTTAGCATAAATATGTTGCAAAATATCTGTACTTTCTCCCCCAAGGAAAGAGCAATGCTTGCATTCCCATAGGACAGCTTGGCAAGTTGGATCCAGTCATCTGAGCCCACAATTCTTCCCACAAGGTTGTTCTACACCTTCCCTAAGTAGCATTTCGTGGTTTGTGATTGGTCTCCTCTGTGCTCATCCCGAGAGTAACTTTTTGTTTCAAATTAAAATGGCAGTTTTGGCACCGGCATAACTCCAGGTTCTCAGTTGTACTTGCATTGAATGACTGTGTATCTTGAGCTTTGTTTTGATTTTCTAGTACAAATGAATCCCAGCTTCTCTCTAGACACCTGTTTTCACCTGGTTGCACCAAAACTGTGTTGCAGGGATTGCTTATTCAGATACAATGTGAAACTACTGAGCAAAGCAGTAGGAAGCAGTAGGTTTGCCTAGGGAAAATTGATTAACCTTAAAGAAATTTCAGAAGATGCTGGGTAGTCTCCACATTTTGGATGTTAGCTGCATTCTCTGGTATCAGGTTTCAGCCCAGAAATGTAGTGATGCATTAGTGATAGGATGGAAGCCTTAATTTTGTACTGAGCCCACAGCTTTCCTTTGAGCACTGTAACATTTTTGTGCTGTCATTGCCCTCTTGTAGCTGCCTGTTGCCTCTGGTCACGCAGATTTAGATAAAGCTCTTTGTACAGGGTCATATCTTTGTAAAGTTTTTTATTATGGCAAGGAAAACACAGTCCTGATTCCTGTCTGGAATAATAATATAAATCAATAGCAACAACTGCACGATTCCCTTACAGCTCTAGAGGTAGAATCATGGCAATTAAAATAATGTGCAATTAAGGAGAGCTTGAAAAAGCTTTTCAATCCAGGAAGCAAGTCAAGATGCTTTGCTGATGATTTGCTAGTTTGTAGAAATTGCAAGTGGTTGCAAATTGGTTTGCTTTTACCATGAAGTAAAACTACTCTCCAGTGTGTGTTTAGCTGAATTTATGAAAAGCATCTCAGCATGGCTAGAAATGACCAACAGTAGTTGCTACCTTTACTTGCATTCCACCTGACCACATAGATTTATAGCAAACTAAGCAACTGTTTGCACATTTCTTCAGGCCTTCTTAACCACCCTCTAACAACCAATTTTTCTTTTTCCTATTGTCGTTGTTATAATCAGGCCTTGATAAGAATTGCTGCCAGAGACACCCAATCAGTCCCATGCTATCATCTGGATATGATTAGAGTCCTCAGGACAGATTGAAGCCATTTGATAGCATTGATTACTTCCTTATTTCAGGTTGTGTCATTTCACCATTTACTGATTTAAAATTCTTGCCTCATTTAAGAGGGTACATTTTTTTTTGCATTGTAAATAACAAAATTTATTTTGTTGTGTGAGTCCAAATAAGCTTTGAAGTTTGTGGCTTTGTAATTTGAAAGTCATCTGGAGAGTGTATGCTTTCTTGTCATCTTTAATCAATGCACTATAATCAATTATCATATCAAAGTGTTCAATTACTCCTTAGTGCAGAGGTGCTGTAGCTATTTGGCCTAATTTCCTAGAAGAGTCTCAGCATTCTCACTGCAGCACTGGGGTTACTTACCTGACTACTTAAAGATGTCTGCTGTGAAAATGAAAAAAAAATGAAGCTGGTACTATTTGAACATCAGCCTTCTCTAGAAAGCAGTGCAAGATGCTTCTTCATCCCTGCAATCCAATTCTGTCTATCCAGTTGCTGCCAGTTCTTAAGTAGAGACTCTTTGTCCGTGTATCTGTGTTTTTGTGCTAAGAATCCTGCCTCTTTTTTTTTTTTTTTTTTCTGACTATCAAGAAGTTTCAGCATTCCCTTTTCCTGCAGTATACTATCCTTCAATTTCTCAGGAATTAGAGGAGGAAAGTTACTGCTGACTGTTGGGTCCGTGAATTTCATGTTTACTTGAAGGCTGAAGAAAAGAAATTGTGAGTTGTGGGGGGTTGGGTTTTTTTTTTGTTTTGTTTTGTTTGTTTGTTTGTTTTGTTTTTTGTTTTCCATGATTTCTAAATCCCCCAAACTTTGTAGAAACTTGAGAAGATCTGTATTTGTGAATTAAGGATCTCTCTAAAGTCAGAGCTGAGGTCCTCCATATGGCCTTTTTGTTGAGTATGTGGGGCTAAAAAAAAATACTGGTGATTTAATGTCTAAGTATAAGGCTTTTTCTTGGGGATCACTATGTTTTGACCTCCACACAAACTTCAGTATATCCATCCTTACATCCCTGTGATATGGAGAGGTACTTATGTCCCTTTTTCACGTAACACTGTTAGTCCCTAGGATTGCTGCAGTTGAGTGATGGATCCTAAACAGCTCCAGTAGAGCAGGAAAAGTCACCTGGACTTTCTGAGGATTTGTCTGCTTTGTGTGCTGACCACCCTTCCTTATTTCTCAAGTTCCTAACTTTTGGTAAACCACTGACTTAACTCTCTGAGAAACCAGCAACAAATTTTCCCATTATTTTAGTTAGCAACAGCTTTTTAGGCAAAATGATCTCCTTGGTTCCTACTCCCAGGAAACTATTGAACTACTAACGCATCTACATCTAGGAGTATCTTGCTGTATTAAATCTTGGAGCACTGACACAACCAGTTTTCCAGCACTGACTCCATGCCAGGAGAGCAGAGTGGTGTGTGGTGCAAGGGAATGCTCCTGCTGTCATCTAATGGGGAAGGAGGAGAGTTGTGTCAATCAAGTAATTTTGCTGGTGCAGGAGCCCTGCTTGGACATCCATCCATCCATCCATCCATCCATCCATCCATCCATCCATCCATCCATCCATCCATCCATCCATCCATCCATCCATCCATCCATAGTGCTTGGTCCATGGTGAGAAATGAAATAGCACATGTACCTAGGAAAGGACAGTGAAAAAACCAGAGAGGACACAAAGCTGTGTTTGAGCCACCTCTCATCAGGCTGAAGGCATGAGTGGGTTTGTTTGAGAAGGTGTGTAAAAACATAGCCATTATTCACATCTCATCTTACCTTTTGAGATGTATCAAACTTGTGATGCACCTTGTGACCTGTCAGAGCTCTCAGCTGAACTGCAGCTGAAGAGATTCACTGTAAAAAGATACGAGCTGCTTCTTATTGTTGATTTTTAACCATGAGAGTTCCTAGGGGAAATAGCATATAGTAATAACATTTAGTGGTCTTCTGATGAGCATCTGGTACTGGTGTTTTTTGCTTTTAAATTGCATTAAAATTAAAACTGCATTATTGCAGAGTCCTCATTTCCTGTTATGAGGCGAATTATGATGTTCTTATTGATTGGCAAAGCTGTTTCCCATCCTGCATAAGTGTGGTTAGTGGACAGAATTTAGACACAGACACAGACATACCCTACTACCAACCCCCCTCAGTTCTGAAAGTTTTTCCTTCTAAATTATTCATAGTGAAACCTCTGATTCTAAAAATTTAAAACAGAGGAGAGTAGGTATAAAATACTCTCATGTATGCCTTTGTATTAATTTATGTGCTATCACACTGAAAAAAGGAAATAGCAAGTTAAGCATGTTCAAGAAGCCACATGATGAGTATAATTGATGCATTCAGCCTATAGAACATACATATAATAGTCCATTGTAGTTATGGGATGGGCCAGCCAATATTTTTGCCTTGGAGATCATTACTTAAGCAGATGACTCTTGACCCTTTCCTTTTTGTGCTTCAAGAAGTTTGCCAGAAAGTACCCTTTTGTGCCAATCAGCCTTTAATATCTCCCTCTGAGCAGCCTCAATTTTTCATTTAACTTACTTCTGAATGTTAATCTGCTTTTTATCCCAAGGATCTTTATGAGAAATAAATTGGAGCCTTTTCAGAAACGCAGCTGTAAAAGCTTCTTCCTTACTAGTTGAAAGCTTACCACAATGTAGCAGAAATGTATGTGTTGTAAAATTATATAAAATTTAACAAAAAAATCAAAAAATAAAAAGGCAACAGTGCAATGCTGGAAAAAACATGCTGGGTGTTTCTGTACGGAAACTCTCTGAACTGTGTATTCCATGGAAGCATAAGAAATGGCAGCTGATAGGAGACTGAAGAAACTTGCATTTGGGAAGACAAAGATCTACTTTGACATAACTTTGCAGTTCCTATTGGTCTTCATTCCCCCCAAGATGGCCAATGGACAGAATAAAAAGAAAAGCTTACAGCCTAAGTGGCAAACCACATTAAAGTAGATGGCTTAAATGGATTCTGACTCGGGGAAGGAAGAGTACTCCCTGAGATCCTGAAGACTGGAGTAGTATATGAAACTGGGCAGTTCCTTTTCAACCTTGTTGGTGGGAAAAGGGAAGAAGCAGCAAAGAGAGTGGGCTCCACTGAGGAGACTGATGCACAGTTCCCCTGGGGACAGTTGTGTGAATGCTATTGGGTACCCAGCTCTTCCTTGTGTACACAGGGACTGGAAAGGAAATCTGTGTTTTAATGTGAGTTGTATTTCTTTTTCAGGGTTTTTTTCTCATCAACTGCCCTCTTTCAAGGGGAGCGCCGGTAGACCTCTGGAACGAATTACAAGGAAATCCCATATCCTCCTATAAAAAAACCAAAAAAAAAGCCTAACATTAAGGGAGAATGATAAGAGATCTTTGGTGATTTGAGAACAAGTGGAAGTTGAAGCCCTTTCCCCACACCGCAGTAATTACTGGTGAAAAAAAACCCTGAAATATGGCTTTTCTGAAGCCAAGGTACCAACAAGTTCCTTCCCATTTGTTTTCTTTATGATGAGGCCTTTCTCTCCTCAGCACACATGATGATACCCACTTTATTAAAAAAACCTACACAATTGATGGCTTCTTTTTCTTTGCTAGGAAAGACAGACCTTGGCAAATAATTACTTCTTGTTCTTACTCCTAACATATGTATGACTTACTATTTATAGAGACTTGTAGTAAAAATGGGAATAATTTTCTTGACCCGGTGAGTTACAGCTAAACCAATAAAGAACAAAGGAGGGTGCGTAAGAAGAGGAACACAAGAAAGGCTTTTGTTTAAAGACTCACATGCACTGCTAATAGATGTAGCCAGAGAAGAGATAAAATACCTCAGATTAATAACTATGACTTTCTGCTGGCTTATTGCTTTCTAAAAGCTTTCCCCTCTGTGGATACAGAGCTGTATAAAAGATGAAGTAGCTGCATTCCACATTTTAGTCATCCCAATGATGATGGCAACATCTGTGTTAACAAATTCATGTTGTCCAAGGAAAGCAATCCTCTCTCTAGTATTTCCAAGGGAAAAATTAATCGGGCTCACTTCTTTGTATTGCCTCTATACTTGCTCTTCCATTCCTTCCTTCTCACTTCTTCACCCTTACTGAATTACTCACGTAAAGCAACAAAATCCTGCTTAAAGTAGATAAATCTGGGTCCTCCTGTTTCCTGTGAACAGGTGCTGCTGAGAAAGTGAAGAAGAAACCTGTCAGGATGCCATAACAGGCACTGTATACCAGAAACCTACTGGACAGAAAGCCCAGCTCAAACACTAACTTTGTTTTTGCAAAGCAGGAAACATTGCTGAAATTAATATAGTAAATATTTATTTGTGAGTTGCAGGGAAGGTTTTTTTGTTTGTTTGTTTGTGGGTTTTTTTTGTTTTTTTTTTTTTTTTT